>CAUYRH010069497.1:0-53920 GCA_963574655.1 Perodicticus potto | reverse complement strand
ATAGACTCAAGGAACCCCCATGAAATTGGCACTATCCTTGTATCCATTACTCAGATAAGAAAACCCAAGCAGCATATATAGATATATATATGCTGCTTGGGTTTTCTTATCTGAGTAATGGATACAAGGATAGTGCCAATTTCATGTGGGTTCCTTGAGTTAATACTTCTAAAGTACATAAAACAGTGCTTGGCATATAGAACAGACTAAGGAAGTTCTGGCTATTATTGCAAGAATTGCAAACTGTCTCTGAGAACCTAGTTTTACTTGCTAAAAAGTAAAAGGAATTCCTCTAAGGGTGGGCTCACAGAAGAGCAGAATGTGGTGTTTACTATTATATTAGCAGAGGCTTTTTTTTTTTTTTGAGACAGAGTCATACTATGTCGCCCTCCATAGAGTGCCATGGTATCACAGCTCACAGTAACTTCAAACTCACGGGCTTAAGCGATTCTCTTGCCTCAGCCTCCCAAGTAGTTAGGGCTACAGGTGCCTGCCACACAACGCCCGGCTGTTTTTTTTTTTTTTTGTTATAGATGTCATTGTTGTTTAGCAGGTCCGGGCCGGGTTTGAACCTGCCAGTCCCAGTGTTATGGGGCTGGCGCCCTAACCACTGAGCCACAGGCACCGAGCTAGCACAGGCATTTTGAAAAGTCCAATCTATGCCAAGCTGAGACAACTTCCAACCCTACCCTATCATTATTCTCCAAGCTTTAGGGTTTAGCTGTATACCCTAGATATACTTCTTTAGGATATTAGGGTTCAATGTTTTTCGAAGATCTGCCTTGTCTCCCTAACTAGACTAATCTATTCTTCCTTTAGATGTTAGTTAAGCATCCATGACAAGCCAGGCACTTTTTCAGGCAACCTGGAAAACAAAAAGGAACAAATCTCTAGCTTCAAGGAGACAACTAGGAATTTCTCCGACAGGTTTAATCTTACACAGACAAAAATGATATTAGTCAAGTTTTCTCCATGGCACCAATTACAAAAGCAAAGAAATGAAAACAAATCATATGCCCATCAACACACTGGCTAATCAACTATATCGTGTCTGTAAAAAGAACAAAAAGGGCGGCGCCAGTGGCTCAGTGAGTAGGGCACCGGCCCCATATACTGAGGGTGGCAGGTTCAGGCCGGGCCCCAGTCGAACTGCAAAACAAAAAAATAGCCAGGCATTGTGTTGGTACCTGTAGTCCCAGTTACTCGGGGGACAAGTAGAATCACCTAAGACCAGGAGTTGGAGAGTGCTGTGGGCTGTGTGACGCCAGGGCACTCTACCGAGGGCAACAAGGTAACACTCTGTCTCTACAAAAAAAAAAAAAAAAGAACAAAAAGCTCTCTCTGTGCTAATATGGAATGATCTCCCAAGATACTAAGCAAAAAAAGGAAAATACAGAACAGTAATTATAGTACGAGCCCTGACAATTAAGTTCACAAACTTGCCACTGTGCCCTTATGTTGGCAGCACTGCACAAACAGCTCAGTAAGATTTTATAACCCTGGTATATCAGTGTCTCATAGCTGTTCATGCCAACGTGTGTCAGTGTCTTGCTGAGTGGCATTCATTATTGTTATGTGTTTTTGTGTGCTGTTGGGAAAATGTAAAAACTTCAATTAGAGCAATGTAGGCTGGGCACAGTGGCTCACATCTGTAATCCCAGCACTCTGGGAGGCAGAGGCAGGTGGATCACTTGCGCTCAGGAACTCCAGACCAGCCTGAGAAAGAGCGAGACCCTGTCTCTAAAAAATAGCCAGGAGTTGTGTCTCAAAAAAAAAATAATAAAATTAGAGCAACAAACATACATATGTAAAATTCTTACTAAACTTGAACAGAGTGGAAGTGTTATCAGGGGCATGTTAGTCCACGTTTATGAGGATAATGCCATGAAGAAAATGGCAGTTTACAAATGGATTAAATGTTTTTCTGAGGGGAGAGAAAGCTTCACTGATGGAGAGGTCAGGGCAGCCAGTTAAAATGCAGGACTGACAAAAACAATGCAAAAATTCATCAAATTATGGGTTAAAATCATCAGCTAACTGTGAGAAGCACAGTAGACCAAGTAAACGTTGACAGAGAAACAGGAAAATCTTAACTAAAAACCTTGGCATGAGAAAGGTGTGTGTAAAAATGATCCCAAAGGAGCTCACACAGGACTGTCTGTGAGGGAGTTTTTAGCTAGTAAACAATAACTATATTGGAGCACCCTCCCTACTCACCTGATCTGGCTCCCAATAACCTTTTTAACAAAAGATAAAGGAAATATTGAAAGGAAGACATTTTGATGACATTCAGGACATCAAGGGTAATATGATGACATCTCTGATGGCCATTCCACAAAAAGAGTTCCAAAATGGCTTTGAAGGGTGGATTAGGCCCTGGTATCTGTGTAAAGCCTCCCATGGGAAGTACTTTGAAGGTGACTATGGTGATATTTAGCAATGAGGTATGTAGTACTTTTTCTAGAATGAGCTCACGAACTTAACTGTCAGACTACATTATGTTACTACTCATTTAAAGCGGGTGAAGGTTATACGTATTTATATTTGCCTGTTTGTATAACTTAAAATATCACTCTGGAAGGAAAAAATATCTCTGGTAAAACAGTGATGGCTCTGAAGAGGACAACTAGGAAGCTAGACAATAGGGATAACAGAATAGTACTTGGTGTTTTGTGACCACTGATACAAAACCATATGAACATAGCACTAAACAGTAAGTGATATGCATCATCACATCACCAGCAAAGTGCTAATGGAACATAGTTGAGAAATATCCCAGTAAGCAAGATCTCAGACAACAGCAGACACTTGAGGAGATGCTAAGGATGAGTGGAGAATTCACCTATCAGAGAAGGATTGGTCAGGGCACTCTAGAGAGAAGAGCCCGCTTCATCCAAAACACAGAGACAGAAAAAGAATATAGCATATTCTGAAACCCAAGCTGTGGCTAGAGGACTAATGTCTAAATGGAAGAAGTATCAGCCCAGGAAAGTATCATGGGCCAAACTGTAAGAGACTCTATAGGCGAATGGCGCCTGTGGCTCAGTGGGCAGGGCACTGGCCCCATATACTGAGGGTGGCAATAAAATATTTTTTAAATTTTTTTTTTTTTTTTAGACAGAGCCTCAAGCTGTCGCCCTGGGTAGAGTGTCGTGGCATCACAGCTCACAGCAACCTCCAATTCCTGGGCTGAAGCAAGTCTCCTGCCTCTGCCTCTCAAGTAGCTGGGACTACAGGTGCCCGCCACAACACCCGGCCATTTTTTGGTTGCAGCCGTCACTGCTGTTTGGCAGGCCCGGGCTGGATTCAAAGCCGCCAGCTCAGCTGTACATGGCTGGCGCCTTAGCTCACTGAGCCACAGGTACCAAGCTGATTTTTTTTTTAATTTTTTATACATACTACTACTGTATACTTAAAAAACTGCAGTATAGGCTCAGCGCCTGTGGCTCAACGGGCTAAGGTGCCAGCCACGTAGACCTGAGCTGGCGGGTTCAAATCCAGCCTGGGCCTGCCAAACAACAATGACGGCTGCCTGCAGTCCCAGCTACTTGGGAGGCAGAGGCAGGAGACTCGCTTGAGCCCAGGAATTGGAGGTTGCTGTGAGCTGTGATGCCACAACACTCTATCCAGGGTGAAAGCTTGAGGCTCTGTCTCAAAAAAAAAAAAAAAAAAAAAAAACTACAGTATAATACAAACTTGTATATGCACTGGGAAACAAAAAAATTTATGTGATTCATTTTATTGCAATATTCTCTTTACTGCAGTGGTCTGGAACCAAGCCTACACCATCTCCAAAGTATGCCTTATTTGTTTTCCCAGGACCATATTCTTTAGCTGGTCTATAAAAGCCAAATTCAAGTGCTACAGCACTAATAATGACATTTACTAAGCAATTATCATGACCCAGACATTATTTTAAGCTCCTTAAATACACTATTTTAATTTGCACAGTGACAATGAGTAGACACTACTATATTGCCCTTTTCAACAGATGAGGTGCCTGTGGCACCAGATGTTTAAGTGCCTTGTCTCAGGGTGCAGAGTTGGCAAGAGGTAGAATTGGGACTCAGACCCAGGCTGTATGCCATTAGAGAAGGAGTAACTGAGGTCCTATGACACTGGGAATACCAAACAAACCTCAACAACTGATATTTGGCTTGGCCTATGACATGAGTTAACTTTTAGATGTTAGAGACACTTACTAAAATTACCCTCAAACTGACTGCTACCTGGGGCAAGTAGCATGCTTTACAAAGACCAGGAGATAACCAAAATCAATAGGATGTGTTGCTCTACAGATCCAAAATTTCATCATGCTGCTTTGTAGCACTCCAACATACTCACCTACCCTAACATTTTAATTAACCAAATTGTTTTCATTCTCCCAACAAACTCAAAAAGGTATTTTAACTTTACAGTTCTCATGTTCACTCTTGGCTTTAGTTCTCAAAAAATAAAAAAGGCTCTGGGCCAGGTACAGTGGCCCACGACTAAAATCCTAGCACTCTGGGAGGCCACGGTGGGTGGATTGCCTGAGCTCAGGAGTTGGAATCATCCTGAGCAAGAGCAAGACCCCGTCTCTAAAAATAGCAAGGCATTGTGGCCGGCACCAATAGTTCCAGCTACTTGGGAGGCTGAGGCAAGAGTTAAGCTTGAGCCCAAGAGTTTGAGTTTGCTGTGAACTATGACAGCACCACACTCAACCAAAGGTGACTATAGAGGATTAAACATCATACTACAACAGCCACCAATATCATAACTCATCTGGTGTGATCTTTTACAGGTTGCAACAGGCAACAAAGTGAAACTGTATCAAAAATCAAACAAATACAAAACTCTATGGCAGGCAGAATAGGCATTTAAGCCCATCTTATAGACAGGAGAACTCAAAATAAGAGTAAGTGACTTGGGTGGCACCTGTGGTTCAGTGAGTAAGGTCTCGGCCCCATATACCAAGGGTGGAAGGTTCAAACCCAGCCCTGGCCAAACTGCAACAAACAAACAAAAAAAGAATAAGTGACTTGTCCTAGGGCACAAAGTAGGTGTGAAAAATAAAAATTAACAATAAAAAAGTTTCTTTCCTCCGCGTAACTTGAGGAATGCCAAGAATCTAAAGACGGAAATCCTCCAATATTCTTCATCTTTTCCAGGTTTCTCTCATTTAAACCTCATACCTTTGCCTACTGTGAATTTTAAAATGTAAAATTTATTTTAAGTTTAGGAGCGGCGCCTGTGGCTCAGTGAGTGGGACGCCGGCCCCATATACCAAGGGTGGTGGGTTCAGGCCTGGCCCCAGCCAAACTGCAAAACAAAAAAATAGCTGGTTATTTGGGGCGGGTGCCTGTAGTCCCAGCTACTTGGGAGGCAGAGGCAGGAGACTCGCTTGAGCCCAGGAATTGGAGGTTGCTGTGAGCTGTGATGCCACAACACTCTATCCAGGGTGACAGCTTGAGGCTCTGTCCTTTATTCAAGAAACAGTGTTCCACAGCTGGGCATTGTGGCGGGCGCCTATAGTCCCAGCTACTCGGGAGGCTGAGACAAGAGAATTGACTAAGCCCAGGAGTTGGAGGTTGCTGAGAGCTGTGTGAAGCCATGGCACTCTAATGAAGGCAATAAAGTAAAACTCTGTCTCTACAAAAAAAAAAAAAAGAAAGAAAGAAACCGTGTTCCTAATGGCCTGTCTACCATTGTTCTAGTAAACATCACAGAATAAATGGAGGAACAAAAGGACAAAATTCTCACAGAGATTCCAAACTTCTTTTTATTGCCTCCTGATGCCTGAATGCACACCCCTAGGTCTTCTTGTACTCTCCCCCATGAGAAAAAGAATGATATATGTGTATGCAAATGTCTTCTTAAATAATAACAATAAACAGCAAATGGAGTAAACTTTAAAAATCGACAAATTAGGGCGGTGCCTGTGGCTCAGTGGGTAGGGCGCTGGCCCCATATAGCAAGGGTGGCAGGTTCGAACCAGGCCCCAGCCAAATTGCAACAAAAACTAGCCGTGCGTTGTGGCGGGCACCTGTAGTCCCAGCTACTCAGGAGGCCGAGGCAAGAGAATCGCCTAAGCCCAGGAGTTGGAGATGGCTGTGATCTGTGATGCCACAGCACCCTACCGATGGCGACAAAGTGAGATTGTCTCTAAAAAAAAAAAAATTGACAAATTATTCTTTAGTCAGCCAAAACATGAGCTTGGGCCACATTTTTAAAAAGTTATTTCTGGGGCGGTGCCTGGGGCTCAGTGAATAGGGCGCTGGCCCCATATGTCGAGGGTAGCGGGTTCAAACCCAGTCCCGGCCAAACTGCAACAGAAAAATAGCTGGGTGTTGTGGTAAGCGCCTATAGTCTCCGCTACTTGGGAGGCTGAGGCAAGAGAATAGCCTAAGCCCAAGAGGTGGAGGTTGCTGTGAGCTATGATGTGCCACGGTACTCTACCGAGGGCGACAAAGTGAGACTTTGTCTCTTAAAAAAAAAAAAAAAAGTTCTTTCTGGCTCAACGCTTATGGCTTAAGCGGCTAAGGCACCAGCCACATATACCTGTGCTGGAGGGTTCGGATCCAGTCAGCCCAGTCCCCCAAACAACAATGACGGCTATAACCAAAAAAACAGCCGGGCGTTGTGGCAGGCACCTGTAGTCCCAGCTACTTGGGAGGCGGAAGCAGGAGAGTCGCTTGAGCCCAGGAGTTGAAGGTTGCAGTGAGCTGTGATGCTACAGCACTCCACTCTACCCAGGGTGACAGCTTGAGGCTGTGTCTCAAAAAAAAAAAAAAGTTTTTTCTCATATAAAGATAAAAATCTGTCTTTCTAGTTAATGTATTTTTTTTTTTTTTTTTGAGACAGAGTCTCACTAAGTCACCCTCAGTAGAGTGCCGTAGCACCACAGCTCACAGGAACCTCAATTCCTGGGCCCAAGCAACTCTCCTGCTTCAGCCTCCCAAGTAGTTGAGACCACAGGCGCTTCCGCAACATCTGGCCACCTTCTGTTACAGCTGTCATTGTTCTCCAGCTGGCCCGAGCCAGTTTCAAACCCGCCAGCCCCGGTATATGTGGCTGGCACTGCAACCACTGTGCTATGAGCACCAAGCCATCTAGTCAATACATTCTTGTATTGAAATGTTTAGTCATACTTATTCTTAAAGACATGATGGGGTGGGGGGAAATTAGGCCATTGGCCCTCTAAAATTTTTACTTTCTGCTACAGAAACAGGGTGTTCCTTGTACTACCTGTAAGGGAAGAATTACTTTTGTTTTATAAATGGTGTATAAACTCTGAGAGTTGAAGAGGCATGTTTTGTGTAATTGGTACTCTGAACAGTGTAGAAACCCAAACAGTTGAATAGGGAGAAAGATAAATAAAACATGTCTCCCTCGGCTCGGTGCCTGTAGCTCAACGGGCTAAGGCGCCAGCCATGTACACCTGAGCTGGCGGGTTCGAATCCAGCCCTGGACCGCCAAACAACAATGCCAGCTGCAACCAAAAAATGGCCGGGCATTGTGGTGGGCGCCTATGGTCCCAGTTACTTGGGAGGCGGAGGCAAGAGACTCGCTTGAGCCCAGAAATTGGGAAGTTGCTGTGAGCTGTGATGCCACAGCACTCTGTCCAGGGTGACAGCTTGAGGCTCTGTCTCAAAAAAAAAAAAAAAAAACATGTCTCCCTCTATACTCTATAGCAATAAAGAACTAATTTGTTCCCTCTTTGGCTTAATGGCCCTTTGTTACTTTATTTAAATATTTAAATAAAATTAAACAGATTAAATATTAAATAAAATTATTTAAATCTTAGTAATAGGCTAGGAGCCTGTGGCTCAAGCGGCTAAGGCGCCAGCCACATACATCTGAACTGGAGGGTTCAAATCCAGCCCAGGCCCACCAAACAAACAAGGACAACCAAAATATAGCTGGGCATTGTGGCGGGCGCCTGTAGTCCCAGCTTCTTGGGAGGCGGAGGCAGGAGAATCGCTTGAGCCCACGAGTTAGAGGTTGCTGTGAGCTGGGATGCCATAGCACTCTACCAGGGCAACAGTTTGAGGCTCTGTCTCAAAAATAAATAAATAAATCTGGGTGACTCCTGTGGCTCAAGGAGTAGGACGCCAGCCCCATATACCAGAGGTGGCGGGTTCAAATCTGACACCGACCAAAAACTGCAAAAACAACAAAAAAAAGAAAGAAAAAGAAAAAAGAAATCTTAGTAATACATCTTATTAAAAGGTTTTTTTTTTGTTTTTTTGAGACAGAGCCTCAAGCTGTCATCCTGGATAGAGTGTTATGGCATTATAGCTCACAGCAACCTCCAATTCCTGGGCTCAAGCGAGTCTCCTGCCTCTGCCTCCCAAGCAGCTGGGACTACAGGCGTCCGCCACAATGCCCAGCCACTTTTTGGTTGCAGCCATCATTGTTGATTGGCGGGCCCAGGCTGGATTCAAACCCCGCCAGCTCAGGTGTACGTGGCTGGTGCCTTAGCCCGTTGAGCCACAGGCGCCGAGCCATATTAAAAGGTTTTTGACCCATAAAAGGGAACAGATTACTAACTTCATGGCCATTCCTGACTTTAACCACAAGGCTCCTTTCTCTTAAAATGAGCACATTTGTGGGGGAGCACCCCGCTGAAAAGTTAACGGAGGGTTCTCAGTTCTAGGTATCAACCATGTAGTTGACTTCAGTCCTCTTCATCTCTGGGGTAAGATCACACTGTGTAAAAGCATTCTGGAAAGTGTATATAAAGCATAGGAGAGAAAGTAGTACAGAGCAGAGGCTCTTTGAGGTCTCTAGGGACTTATTTAATGTGGTCTTAGATAAGTCCTCTTGGTGACGGTTCAGTTCTCCATCCAGAAAAAGAAAATAACACCTGCCTCAGAGGATTATTATAAGAATGTGAGGTAATAGGCGGTGCCTGTGGCTCAGTAGGTAGGGCGCCAGCCCCATATACCAAGGGTGGCGGGTTCAAACCTAGCCCCGGCCAAACTGCAACAAAAAAATAGCCAGGCATTGTGGCAGGCGCCTTAGTCCCTGCTACTTGGGAGGCTGAGGCGAGAGAATCGCCTAAGCCCAGGAGTTGGAGGTTGCTGTGAGCTGTGATGCCACGGCACTCTACCCAGGGTGACAGCTTGAGGCTCTGTCTCAAAAAAAAAAAACAAAACAAACTAGCCAGGTATTGTGGCGGGTGCTGGCTAGTCGCAGCTACTTGGGAGGCTGAGGCAAGAGGACTGCTTAAGCCCAAGAGTTTGAGGTTGCTATGAGCTATGATGCCAAAACACTTTGAAGGAGACAAAGTGATATTCTTTCTCAAAAAAAAAAAAAAAAAAAAAGAGGCTCGGTGTCCGTAGCACAATGGTTATGGCGCCAGCCACATACAATGAAGGTTGAGGGCTCAAACCTGCCCTGGGCTAGCTAAACAACAATGACAACTGCAACAAAAAATAGCCAGGAGTTGTGGCGGGCGCCTGTAGTCCCAGCTAGTTGGGAGGCTGAGGCAAGAAAATCACTTAAGCCCAAGAGTTTGAGGTTGCTGTGAGTTGTGATGCTACGTAACTCTACTCAGGGCAACATAATGTGACTCTCTCTCCATAAAAAAAAAAAAAAGAAAGAAAGAAAGGCTCGGCACCTGTGGCTCAAGCGGCTAAGGCACCAGCCACATACACCTGAGCTGGTGGGTTCAAATCCAGCCTGGGCCCACAAAACAACAATGACGGCTGCTACCAAAAAATAGCCGGGCGTTGTGGCAGGTGCCTGTATTCCCAGCTACTTGGGAGGTGGAGGGAGGAGACTTGCTTGAGCCCGTGAGTTGGAGGTTGCTGTGAGCTGTGATGCCACAGCACTCTGTCCAGGGTGACAGCTTGAGGCTCTGTCTCAAAGAAAAAAAAAAAAAAAGAAAGAAAGAAAAGAAAAAGAGAAACCAGGTACCACCTGTGACTCAGTGAGTAGGGCAGGACGCTGGCCCCAGCCAAACTGTAACAAAAAATAGCCAGGCATTTTGGCGGGTGCCTGTAATCCCAGTTGTTCGGGAGGCTGAGGCAAGAGAATCGCCTAAACCCAGCAGTTGGAGGTTGCTGTGAGCTGTGATGCCACTGCACTGTACCGAGGGCAATAAAGTGAGACTGTCTCAAAATAAAAAAATATATATATATAGATAGGCTTGGCACCTGTGGCTCAACGGGCTAAGGCACCAGCCACCTACACCTGAGCTGGCGGGTTCGAATCCAGCCCAGGCCCACCAAACAATGATGGCTGCAACCAAAAAATGGCCGGGCGTTGTGGCGGGCACCTGTAGTCCCAGCTACTTGGAGGCGGAGGCAAAAGACTCGCTTGAGCCCAGGAATTGGAGGTTGCTGTGAGCTGTGATGCCACAGCACTCTGTCCAGGGTGACAGCTTGAGGCTCTGTCTCAAAAAAGAAAAAAAAAAGTGTGTGTATATATATATATATATATATACACATATATACATATGTATGTATATATATGTATATGTATATAAATAAAGAAAAACCAAACACAATACAACCACACTGGGGGGGGGGTGTCTTTTTTTCCTACATCAAAAATAATAAAATCATGGTAGAAAACTTGAGAAAACTCAAAAACAATTTTTATCACTCATAATCCTACTACATAGAGATAATCACTTATAGCATTTCAACATATTTCTCCCACTTTTTCCCATATATTTTAAAATAACTGGACTCACACTGTTTATAGTTCTATATCCTGCTTTTTCCCATAACTTAATTTTATTTTGTGTGCACTTTCCCATGTCAAGTATTCTCAAAAACATACTTTTTAAATGACTCCATACTTTTCCATAAAGCAGCCATTCCTAAAGGTTAAAATATTTAAGTTGTTTTTCTTTCTTATATAATTAATAAACATCACTATACTTAACATCTTATACAACCTTGGTTCAGATCGCTATTTCTTGGTCCATATACATTTGGACATACAAATGTGTGTCTCTTTAAAACACTATCAAATTGCTATCAAAATTAACACCAGTTGTTGGGCCTGACAATAGTCTGAGTAGCAGTTCCATCACATTCTCTCCAGCAGTGACCACTATTTCCTTTTAATTCCCAGCGAACAGAGACCAAAATACTCCAAAATTACAACACAAGTTAGCAAAGATGTTGCTAAAGGAATTTCACACTTGTGCTAATTTACATCCCATTCACTGCTATTCTATTTTTTAATCAGTTATGTGACCTTGCACAGACTAGGAAAAGTCAGATATCTTCTACAAGGCCAGATGTGGTGGCTCACACCTGTAATCCCAGCACTCTGCAAAGCCAACATGGGTAGATCGCATGAGGTCTGGAGGTCAAGACCTGCTTGAGCAAGAACCCCATCTCTGCTAAAAATAGAAAAAATAGCTGGGTATTGTGGTGGGCACCTATAGTCCAGCTACTAGGGAGGGTGAGGTAAGGGATCGCTCAAACCCAAGTTTGAGGTTGCTGTGAGCCATGGCATGGCACTCTACCCAGGGAGACAGAGTGAGACTGCCTCAAAAAAAAAAAAAAAAGAATCCCTCGTGCTCTTTCTTTCCAACTCGGGCCCTGCAGAATGGCTCCCGCAAAGAAGGGTGGTAAGAAGAAGAAGGACCGGCCTGCCATCAACAAGGTGGTGACTCGAGAATATACTATCAATATTCACAAGTGCATCCATGGAGTGGGCTTCAAGAAGCGTGCCCCTCAGGCACTCAAAGAGATCCGGAAATTTGCCATGAAAGAGATGGGAACTCCAGATGTGCACATTGATACCAGGCTTAACAAAGCTGTCTGGGCCAAAGGCATAAGAAATGTCCCATACCGTATCCGTGTGCGGTTATCCAGAAAACGCAATGAAGATGAAGATTCTCCAAACAAGCTCTATACTTTGGTTACCTATGTACCTGTTACCACTTTCAAAAATCTACGGACAGTCAACATGGATAAGAACTAACTGGTGACTGTCAGACACAATAAATAAAATTATAAAATAAAAAAAAAAGTTATATCTGTTTTTCAAAGACACTTAAAAAAAAAAAAGAAAAAAGCCAGAGACTGGGAAAAGTCATCTGCAAAACACATTTGATAATGCACTCATATCCAGAACGTTCAACTAATGCTAAGAAAATCACCTAGCTTTCGAATTTTGGGCAAAAGACTTGAATAGATATTTAATCTAAGATATGTGTTTTTTTGTTTGTTTGTTTTTGAGACAGAGCCTCAAGCTGTCACCCTGGATAGAGTCCCGTGGCATCACAGCTCACAGCAACCTCCAATTCCTGGGCTCAAGCAAGTCTCTTGCCTCTGCCTCCCAAGTAGCTGGGACTACAGGCGCCCGCCAAAATGCCCGGCCATTTTTTTTGTTGTTGTTGCAGCCGTCGTTGTTTGGCGGGCCCAGGCTGGATGCAAACCCGCCAGCTCAAGTGTACGTGGCTGACGCGTTAGCCCGTTGAGCCACAGGTGCTGAGCCTCATCTAAGATACGTGGATGGCAAATAAGCATATGAAAAGGTGCTCAGGCCTGTAATCCAAGCATTCTGGGAGGCCTAGGCAGGTGCATCACTTGAGCTTAGGAGTTCAGACCAGCCTGAGCAATAGCAATAGCAAGACCCATCTCTCAAAAAATAGAAAAACTGAGGCAAAAGGATTGCTTGAGCCCAAGAACTTGAGGTTGCTGTGCCTATAATGCCCCGGCACCAAGTCAGGGCACCAGAGTGAGACTATGTCTCAAAAAAAAAAGCTCATCATCATTAGCCATTAGGAAAATGCAAATGAAAGCCACAGTGAAATACTACACATTTGTGGAATGGCTACTTCAAAACAAAGCAAAACTGTAGCAGTTCCAAGGGCTGGGGAAGTAGAGCAACTGAACCTCTCACACATTGGTAGTTGGTATGATAAATGATAGCACTTTTTTTTTTTTTTTTGAGACAGAGCCTCAAGCTGTCACCCAGGATAGTATGCTGTGGCATCACAGCTCACAGCAACCTCCAAATCCTGGGCTCACGTGAGTCTCCTGCTTCCGCCTCCCAAGTAGCTGAGACTACAGGCGCCCGCCACAATGCCTGGCCATTTTTTGGTTGCAGCTGTCGTTGTTTGGCGGGCTGGGGCTGGATTCAAACCCGCTAGCTCAGGTGTATGTGGCTGGCGCTTTAGCCACTTGAGTCACAAGCGCCCAGCCAGCACTTTTTTTTTGAGACAGAGTCTTACTATACTGCCCTGGGTAGAGTGCCACAGTGTCACAGCTCACAGCAACCTCAAACTCTTGGGCTTAAGCGATTCTTTTGCCTCAGCCTCCCAAGTAGCTGGGACTACAGGCACCTGCCACAATGCCCAGATATTTTTTTGTTGCAGATGTCATTTAGCTGGTCCAGGCCAGGTTCGAACCCGTCAGCCTCGGTGTATGTGGCTGACGCTGTAACCACTGTATTACAGGCCCCGAGCCATAGCATTTTTTTTTTTTTTTTGTGGTTTTTGGCTGGGGCCAGGTTTGAACCCACCACCTCTGGTATATGGGGCCCGTGCCCTACTTGTTGAGCAACAGGTGTCACCCCATGATAGCACATTTTTATTTATCCCTTCATCAGTTGACGAGCATTTAGGTTTTTCCCCATCTTTTGGCTATTATGCTGCTATGAAGTTCATGTACAAATATTTGTGATGTTTTCACTTCTCTTGGGTATATGCCTAGGACCAGAATTGCTAGCTCATATAAGTAACTGTTCAACCTTTTGAAGTATGTGTCAGGCTATTTTCTACAGCATCCGCACAACTTAACATTCCCACCAACAATGTATGAGGGTTCCAATTTCTCCACATTCTCACTAATATTCTTCTTACAGCTGTCCTAGTGGGTGTGAAGTGACATTTCATTGTGATTTGCGTTTCCATTTCCCGGACACTTGAAGTGAATGTACATTCATATTTTGTGGCCATTTGCATGTATTTTCTTTGGAAAAAAATCCATTCAATTCTTTACCCATTTAAAAAAATCTGGCTATTTGTCCTACTAAAGAGTTCCTTGCATAGATGATTTGCATTCAATAAATCATCTTTCACTTACTTGGTATCCCTTCAAAGCATAAGTTTTTTAACTTTGATAAAGTCCAATTTATTTTCTTTTGCTGTGTTTTGGTGTCTTAAGAAACCACTGTCTAATACAATCCAAGTCTTGAAGATTAATCCTATTTTCTCCTAAGAGTTTTGTAGTGTTACCTTTTTTGAGACAAGGGGCCTTGCTATGTTGCCCCGGCTAGAGTGCAGTGGTATCATCACAGCCCACTGCAACTTCAAACTCCTGGGCTTAAGCAATCCTCCTGCCTCAGTCTTCAGAGCAGCTAGGATTACAGGAAGGAGTCAACATACCTGGCTATAGTTTCTGTTTTTTAAGATGGGGGTGGGGAATTTCATTATGTTGCTCAACCTGGTCTCAAACTCCTGGCTTCCCAACATGCTAGGATTATAAGTGTGAACCACCATGCCTGGCCAGCATTACGGCCTACATTTTAAGTCCTGACTCATTTTGAGTTAATTATTTTGCATATGGATATCCAGTTGTCACAGCACTATTTGCTGGAAAGTAGGAAGGATAAATTTTTAAAAGGAACGTTTTTCTCTGAAGAACAAAATGACAAAGATGCAGAGTAGAAATTATAAACAAATTACCCTAGAAATGTGAATATGAATGATTTATTTCAATGTAAAGCTTATCAAATAAATCTTTAAACCCTTTCACAAGTGCAAGGGCAATTAATTGGGGTAAAGGCAGTGCAGGAAATACTCTTATCTTCAGTGTTTGCCCAATTTATCTAGCACTTGGAGGAATAATGTAAAACACCAATTTTTTAAAATACAGCTGATTTTAGTAACTCACATGAAAGAAAGGGTTGATACTACAGATACTACAGATGTGAACCCTACTTTCCATAAAGATCAGGTTCAAATCTCAAGTTTATATAAGCAATAAGTTAAAAGTGGTGACTTACAAACAGGCTTCCTTTAAATAAGATTTATTCTGGTGTATTTAAACTCAACTCCTTGCAAATATAACAAAAACCCAATATGCAGACTTCTCAGCAATAGGTTTTTTAAAAAACGTAGCACAACACTGGTTATGTTTCAAAACATAAGCCTTTGTTTGAGGTAGAATAAACAAATGTATCAAAAAATAGTTTTAAGAAGAATTTCAATTAAAATACTTTTGCTGTGTCATTAATTTCTTAGCAATTATAAGTTTACATATTAATTATGCTTTATGTGTATTTATTCAATGACAAAAAGAGTAGATGTTTTATAAAAACAGTGAACGTGTTGTTTCTTCTTCCATCCATTAAAATACACCCATCTGTGAAAGTATATGTTCCTGTATGTTTTTCTATTTTTCTTTTCAAATGTGGGTATGAGTGGAGAAAATTGTCCTTAGTAAGCTTCCACCTCTAAGTTTCTTCTAAACTTCTGAAAAAAATCCATTACATAAAAAACAAGTTTTTCATATTCATTGTCTCAATTAAACATCTTTTTCCAATTTATGAATTGTGTGCTGTGATCTTCCATTATTCACTCAACATTCACTCAATATGTGTTTCATTATTTTAGCCTCCTTGCAAACACGAGTAGACGTTGGAAAGAAGTAGAAATAAAGGCTTCTCCCTATTTTCTGATGAGTACTGGGCTCTTCCAACAATAATCAAGTAAGTATCCACCCTATTATTCTAAAGTAGTATTTTGAAGTCCAGGAGCAACAAATAGTGAAAATTATATCACCTGTGTTCTTCCTAGATTGGACTGCCCCACTTGGTTGCAGCACAGGGAATAATCTCATGGTTCATGTATTTTACCTTCTGCCTGATAAAGTATACGTACTTCTGCCTCAGGGTAGCCTGGGACAAGGGGATTTTTGAAGGATATGATTTGCTTTAGCCTAATTTTCAAATTACAACTTCATTTTCACATTGAAGTAAAAATTATATTCAAAGTTTTACAGGTATCTTGTCAACATTCTTAAGAACTAGAAACCAAAGCTCTTTTAGGAAATGTATAGTCCATTCATAAAAGGAGTAAATATTTTGGCAGCTCCTTGTTATTCTTGTTTTTAAAGTAAACTGAACAAGTTAAAAGTATGACCAGTCACATTACTCAGTCTTATAGTAGTAAATTCAAAGATAACACCTCTTGGCTAGTCTGTTCCCAGTGACTTACTGTTTTCTATATTTTTGAAAATTCTTAAATGCTGTAAGACATACTACAGTATGAGATTTTATGATATCCATAATCAGAAATTATAGTCGGAATTGTAAATTTGTCCACTGTGCAGAATGGTCAATTTATAAAATACAGCAAATTGAACTAAAAAAAAATGTTGGCTAAGTATTTGTAATAAAAGTTAATATCTTTAGGTCTCTCATTTGAATGGCTCTCCATTGTTACTTAGCAAATGCCTGGATTTATTGACATTAGCAAAAGTTGAACATTTGTAATCCTGTAAGGATGATCAGTGTTTCCTTGATAAAGTTTTCATCTTGATTCTTTCTGAATGATGTTTTAAAGGGTAGTGAGCTACATCTTTAGTGATATTTAAGAAACATTTTATTATATCTTTTAGCAACTTGACAAAGTGATTGATGGCACACACTTCTCCATCAAAGAGATGCTCATCTAAATCTACAAAAATACCCCCAGAAAGCTCACACAGTATTTTCTGTTGAAGATACAGTTCCCTCTGCTTAGGAACTAGTTCGAAAATTGCCATTCTTGAATGGGTTCGTACGACTTGCTCACAAATATTTACGACCCGATACAGACTTTCTGAAGGAAAATGCAAACCATTCTTCTTTTTAACACATAACAGTGACCCACTTTTAGAGGCTTTGAAATCCGAGGCATACAGTGCAGCGATGCAGTCCTCACAAGTTAAGAGAGCTGATAACTTATCTGCAATACAACCAGCGTAACAGATGAGATTTCGCCTATGATCTGACAGGTCTAGCAAAGCCTCAGTGAGTGAACAATCAGACCAGTCTCGGCAAATATCCTCTTTGTGAAAGAGGGTCTTTGTCGTCCTGACACCATACTGACGTTGAACTGTCCAAAGAGCCAAGTCTTTCCTTCGAGCAACCGAAATGTCAAAGATACTTATTTCACTTAGATAAACTTCATCTTGCAATCTGTATCGAGTCTCTAAATTATGGTAAGCTTTCTGGAATGCCACGCAGGTAGGGCTGGAACTGGTTACTAATACCTGCCTAAGCATCTTCAGAAATAATTCCAGGTGGTCTTGACTAAATTTGTAAGTCAGAAGATATGGAAAAGGCATGACTTTTGGGAAAACATAATTTTGGTAAAGCCATTTTAAGCTTTCGGCGTTAAGTAAAAATCCCAGAAATCCTAGTTTTTGCTTACCTTTAATGATTTGATTACTGCTAGTGTCAGATAATGTAACAAAAATAGTCTTGGCTTCAATTAACACATGACATATTTTACCATAAGTTTCAGGCAATAGAGGCCCTTTTAGTCCCTTTCCATAATAATTCCTACTATTAAATATGTCAAAGAGATTGTTAATTAAGCGTAAAAAATGGATGGTACCAATACAGTTTTGAAAAGACGGCAAGCCTAATGACTGTAAATATTCTAATGCACTAGCTACGCTCTCACTAAAGAGTTGGGCAGCACAATTCATTTTCAGTACGTGATTTTTCAAATTTGCAAGTTTACTTGGGATTCTTTCCATATTTGATAATCGCTGTTCTTCTAGTGCTACTAACTCCACAAGGTGCTGCCAATGTGCTGTGCCATTAACAAAATGAATGCTTTGAAAATTCTGAAATGCATTTCTTATTAATCTCAGCAAGTGGCAAGAATCAAAGAAGTATGCAATCTGCTGACTAGAAGATGAAGGATGTTGAAACGTACACTTCATGTTATCTCCATCAATATGTATCCCCAATGCTTTTGCCATTTGAACACTGTAAGCTGTGGCATCAGATGTAACAGCCAGAACTGTGATCCCTATGTCACTCAGTTTGCCAATAGTCAGACGAAGCAGCTGAGCTTGCAAATATCCAGATGCTCTGTTTACAAAAAAATAACCAAGAGGTGTGCTCCAATGACCAAAAATACCCACTGCCATTAATAAAATAGTTTCTGAGGCAAGTGGTGTTTCATCAGCATCAAGTTTTCCAAGACCAAAGTCCATAAACCCTTGCAAACTGTGACTGCTGGGATCCCACTGAAGTTGTTGCTTGAGAGATACACCTTTTATTGTTAAAGAACAGTACTGATACAGCTGGTCTCCATTCTCTACTCTTTGTTGAAGAGAAGAAAAAATGTTGCTGTTGAAACCTGGACTGGGTTGGGATTTGGATAGCCACCTAGAATATATAAAAGTGAAAAATATAAAACTTAAGTGAAGAAATGAAAATATTTAAAAGATAAAAGGGAAAAATGCCTTAAATGGTGGTCTCACATCCCTGTAGAAATAAAGCCAAGTATAAGTAACCAAATTCTACAGATATCTTCAGGAATATATTCATGTAGTTATAATTAAATAGACAATACAGAAACTTAGAAACACAAAGCAGTGGCATTTTAAATTTCTCATTTATTCTTTAAAAAGTCAACAACCCAACTACCCTGTTTGTTCTAACTGACCTATTTACAATGGAGATCATGAACCAGTCTCATCTGTAAATTCACAGAAATGAGAAAATTACTGAAGGGAAAGGAACTTTTTTATTTTTTACTGAGACAGAGTCTCACTTTGTCACCCTCAGTAGAGTGCTGTAGTGTCACAGCCCACAGCAACCTCAAACTCTTGGGCTCAGGCGATCCTCTTGTCTCAGCCTCCCCAGTAGCTGAGAATCTAGGTGCCCGCCACAATGCCCAGCTAAAGGAAAGGAACTTTTGAGAACATCTACCTCATTTTACAGATTAGGAAACTCGAATAGAAGGAGAGGTGAAGCAATTTGGCCCACTCTATACTGTTAGCTAAGAACAAAAGTGAAACCCAGCTTTCTTGATGCCCAAGGGTTCAGTATTTTCCTCAGTCTTTGCAGCCTCAAAACTACACCCTTAGGGACATTAAAGTGTTGGCATCTGCTTGCCCCATACAATCTACCTGGCACCAGTATCTTGGATTTCTTTCACAATAGAAAGAAATTTCATAGTCATTCTCAGATGGCTAATTATTCTTTCCTATAACCATTAGTGTCTATCCTCACAATTCTTCTTTCTTTTTCTTTTTTTTCTAGAGACAGAGTCTAACTTAGTCATTCTTGGTAGAGTACCATGGCATCACAGCTCACAGCTACCTCCAGCTCTTGGGCTTAGGTGATTCTCTTGCCTCAGCCTACCAAGTAGCTGAGACCACAGGCGCCCGCCACAATACCCGACTATTTTTGTTGCAGTTCAGCCGGGGCTGGGTTTGAACCCGCCACTCTCAGTATGTAGGCCCAGCGCCCTATTCACTGAGCCACAGCCCCACAATTCTTCTTAATTTTATTTACTCTTTGTAATTTATTATAGATCAGGAAAGAAAACAGCCACATTTAGTAACTATCTAGAATAAGATTAAACAGGCCAGGGATGGTGGTGTGCACATGTAGTTCCAGGGAAGCTGGGGTGGGAGAATTGCTTGAGGCCAGGAGTTTGAGTCTAGCCTGAACAACACAGTAAAACCTCATTCCTTGGAAAACAAAAATTTTAACATTTTTCTAGTTTTTCTATTTTTATTGGAGATGGGATCTCACTCTTGCTCAGGCTGGTTTCAAACTCCTCAGCTCAGGCATACACCTGCCTTGGCCTCCCAGAGTGCTAAGATTACAGATATAAGCCTCTCAAATGTAAGTAAAATAAGATTGAATGGATCCTGAGGGAGAGAATAAGGTGTGTTCATTTGTAATGGATGCATACTTTTATAATGCACATATTTTTTGAGCCAAATTTCTGATTTGGAGGCTGTAATCTAAGCCGCCGAGGTTTTTTCCTGGACAGCTGACCTCTATTTAATTGAGATTTTAATGTATTTCCCTAAGTATTTCAGAAGGGGATTTTCTAAATATTTTAGCTGTAACCTAGAAGTTTCGTAAATGATATTCACCCTTACTGCGTACCATGAACTTTCACATGGCAAGTGAAACTTTCACATACATAAGTTGTGTGTGTGTACGTTATGCATATGTATAGTTAACCTTTGAACAACATGGCTTTGAACTGCGTGCGTCCACTTACATACTTCTTAGAATTGTGAAACCTGAGTATAAAGAGGGCCAATTGCAAGACTTGAGTATACAAGGATTTGGGTATAGGGGCCCTGGAACCCATCCCTCATGCATACTGAAGGACAACTGTAATTGGGAGTTTGTTTGTTGTTTTGTTGAGAGAGGATCTTACTATGTTAAGCTCACTGTAACCTCAAACTCCTGGGCTCAAGCCATCTTCCTGCCTCAGCCTCCCAAAATGGTAGGATTACACCACATCCAGTCTATTTATATATGTAGTATATATATTTATACATACAAACACACACTTTAATGGCGATTATGACCCACTAAATTGAATTCATGATGCACTAAAGGATTTGAAAAACAGTTTTAGGATGCAAAAGACATACTTTGTAAGTTCCTTATAATCTTTTTAGGAGACAAAAGCACTGATTTTTTTGTATTTAAAAGCACAGCAGGTCAGTTGTGGTAGCTCACACTGTAATCCCATTGCTTTTGAAGGCCACGTTAGAAGGATCATTTGAGGCCTCAAATTTTGAGACCAGTCTAGGCAACATAATAAGACCTATTTCTTTGCCTTAGGGTTCTCATATTATACCAAAGACACTCCGTGTGTTGCATACACTGTATATAATAAACTACTTAATGTCTCTATTTTCTTTAAAATGGGATAAAAGGGGTCAGGTGTGATGGTGATGCCATGGCACTCCACCAAGGGTGACAAAGTTAGACTGTGTATCAAAAAATAAATAAAATGTGATAAAAAGAACCCTTATATTCTTTTTTGCTTTTTTGAGACAGAGTGTCACTTTGTCGCCCTGGGTAGAGTACTGTGGCATCACAGCTCACAGCAACCTCAAACTCTTGGGCTTAAGCGATTCTCTTGCCTCAGCCTCCCAAGTAGCTGGGACTATAGGCTATTTTCTTGTTGCAGTTGTCATTGTTATTTAGCTGGCCCAGGCTGGGCTTGAACCCGCCCGCCTCAGTGCATGTGGTGGGCACTGTAAATACTGTGCTGTGGGCGCTGAACCAAGAACCCTTATATTCTAATAAGCTTGATTTTTATTTATTTATTTATTTTTATTTATTTATTTATTTTTTGAGACAGAGCCTCAAGCTGTCACCCTGGATAAAGTGCTGTGACATCACAGCTCACAGCAACCTCCAATTCCTAGGCTCAAGCGAGTCTCTTGCCTCCGTCTCCCAAGTAGCTGGGACTACAGGCGCTCGCCACAACGCCCGGCCATTTTTTGGTTGCAGCCGTCACTGTTGTTTGGCAGGCCCGGGCTGGATTCGAACCCACCAGCTCAGGTGTACGTGGCTGGCGCCTTAGCCCACTGAGCCACAGGTGCCAAACCTAAGCTTGATTTTTAAATGGAAATCCAGCAAGTATTTTAATGTCCACAGCTACTAGATCAATGTCTTAAACATCAAGCAGGCAGAAAGACATGTGGATTTGTTGATTTATTTCTTAAAGGTTTTATACATAAGAGGTTGGGCTCATGTCTGTAATCCTATCACTCTGGAAGGCCTACACGGGTCGATCACTTGAGCTCCCAAATTGGAGACCAGCCAGAGCAAGCGTGAGACCCCGAGTCTAATAAAAAATGAAAAACTGGGCAGCGCCTGTGGCTCAGCGAGTAGGATGCTGGCACCATATACCGAAGGTGACAGATTCAAACCCGGCCTTGGCCAAACTGCAAAACAAAAAAATAGCCGGGCATTGTGGCGGGCACCTATGGTCCCAGCTACTCAGGAGGCTGAGGTAAGAGAATCGCCTAAGCCTAGGAGTTGGAGGTTGCTGTGAGCTGTGTAACGCCACAGCACTCTACTGAGGGCGATAAAGTGAGACTCTGTCTCTACAAAAACGAAAGAAAAAGAAAAAAGAAAAACTGAGGCAAGAGGATAGCTTGAGCCCAAGAGTTTAAGGTTGCTGTGAGCTATGACATCATAGCACTCTACCAAGGATGACAAAGTGAGACTCTGTCTCAAAAAAAAAAAAAAAAAAGCTTTTATACTTAAGAATTAGGTGTACAAACTAACTTTGTGAATTAAAACAGCAGGGACATGAGTATCTCTCTTAAACCCTTTTGCTCCCCTGAAAATGAAAAAAGCTTTTTTGATCATGAAAAATGACATTCCTTTTTTTTTAAGAAAAAGCTAAACAAGATAGAAGAATATAAAGAATAAAGTAAAAATCACTGTTATCCTTCTGTATGTCTTTATGTATATATACTTAGATAAAGCTTTCAAAAATTATACTGAACCCATTTTGCTCCACTAGTAGTGACATTATAGGCATTTTTTACATGTCCTTAAATATTAACCCACAGCAACATTTTAAATCTGTACACAGTAGATAACACAGTATAGTTAGACCAAAAATAATTTAACCAACTTGTATTGAAGGACATTCAATTTTTAAACAATATAAGCAGCACCAGAATGTGTGTGTATGCACACACATGTGCAAACACATATTTATGTCATTTGTTTAATTCCTAGAAGTAGGATGCAGAGGTAAATTTATCTATGCATTTATATAGATAAATGAACTAATCAACTTTAATAAGAAATTAAAAACAAAATTTTGGACTTCAGTTTCACATAACTGAGTGGGTCAATTTAAAATTTATATCCCTAAATTGTCCTTCAGAAAGTTAAGCCAATTTTAATTTATATTCTCATCAACGTGGTATTTTAAATCAACAAACCAATATCTAATAATTTAGTTATGGGATGATTATAGGGAGTCAGTTGGGTTGCTTAAAACTCTGCCTAGTACAGATACAGTCCTAGATAGCCAATGCTGAGCTAAGTGTTTTTCTAAGACTGTTAGTTCCTTCCACTGTTTACTTTTTTTTGTTGAGACAGAGCCTCAAGCTGTCACCCTGGATAGAGTGCCGTGGCATCACAGCTCACAGCAACCTCCAATTCCTGGGCTCAAGCAAGTCTCCTGCCTCCATCTCCTAAGTAGCTGGGACTACAGGTGCCCACCACAATGCCTGGCCATTTTTTGGTTGCAGCCGTCATTGTTGTTTGGCAGGCCCCGGCTGGATTCGAACCGCCAGCTCAGGTGTACATGGCTGGTGCCTTAGCCCGTTGAGCCACAGGCGCCGAGCCAACACTTCAGATTGTATATGAAACTAGCACATTGTACCCCTTGATTGCACTAATGTGCACAGCTATGATTTAATTAAAAAAATCCTTCTACAAGGAATTCAATTCTGCTCTTGGTAAGTAGGAATGTAAAGAGGTTCTGTCCTTTTCACATTTCTTACCCCAAGTATTAGGGAGAAGTGACAAGATTGTGAGGATATCTGGGAAAGAAACCATAAACATTCAGGAGGTAGTAATGAGCTGAACTCAGAAGTGAGTTCTGATTTGTAATAGGTTACACCCTTAATATTATCTGATAGCAGATGTGTCCTGAGTAGGCTCTGATCCCTTTTCTCCCTTTGGCCCAGATTAGATTCTCCTGGACAGGGGCCACTGGTGAGGCAGCTGGAGGTCAGGCCTGTTACCCTAAATCTGCTGTCCCTGGGTGGTTGCTCAGGTCCCTGAGCCTCAGGTTCCCTGGTATGAAATGGTGGTGGTTGTCTGCAGGTTGCCCTTGTGGTGAATGTGAATAGTGCAGTGAACATGGTAGGGAAAAGCAACACTAAAAAGCCAACAGATACACACAGATTGGTAGTGGGCAGTTTATCTAACCGTTGCAGCTTTAACAGGACTCCAGTTTTTCACAGGGATACCATTCCTGCAAGTGTGCTGATCTTCACATCTCCGAAGAGCCATGTGGGTAGTCAGATGGCCAACCCTCTAGCTACAGAGATTAGTTCTGGTATGAGCTCATTCATGCCCTGAAGCAGAACTTCCTGCATCTTTCTACTGGAGCAATGGAAAATAATTACCTTTCCACTGGTCCCTAAGCACCAGGAGCTTCATGACCTCTTTATCCTTTGAACCCCTGGATCTAGCCTTTCCTGCAAGCCAGATGGCTGTAATGATCAGGCTTCTGCTTTTAAAACCAGAGAACCAATGTAAAGGTAACCTACACACAGGAATGGCT
The DNA here is from genome assembly GCA_963574655.1 of Perodicticus potto. Taxonomy (NCBI): domain Eukaryota; kingdom Metazoa; phylum Chordata; class Mammalia; order Primates; family Lorisidae; genus Perodicticus; species Perodicticus potto. The sequence goes on along the minus strand of CAUYRH010069497.1, from coordinate 29,655 downwards.
AGATCCAGGGGTTCATATATTTTTCAATAATATGAGCTGATACATACACAATTTGCCCCCACTCCATTTTTTTTTTTTTGTATGTGTGTGTGTGTAGGTTACCTTTACATTGGTTCTCTGGTTTTAAATGGAAAAGCCTAAACATTACAGCCATTATTTTTTTTTTTTTTGAGACAGAGCCTCAAGCTGTCACCGTGGGTAGAGTGCTGTGGCATCACAGCTCACAGCAACCTCCAACTCCTGGGCTCAAGCGAGTCTCCTGCCTCCGCCTCCCAAGTAGCTGGGACTACAGGCGTCTGCTACAACACCTGGCCATTTTTTGGTTGCAGCTGTCATTGTTGTTTGGCGGGTCCAGGCTGGATTTGAACCCGCCAGCTCAGGTGTACGTGGCTGGCGCCTTAGCCCGTTGAGCTACAGGCACCGAGCCTACAGCCATTATTTTTAAAGGCTCTAGATCCACTTTTGGAAGATGTGAGAAATCTAGAGAATCCTTTTGTGTCTACAGGGAAGATAAAGACATCTACTGACTGGACACTCTCCAAAGGGCTGAACGAAAGCAAACAGGGTTAAATTGCAAATAAATTCTTACTGCTGTTGTTGAGATTATGAGAGAAAGGGGTACTGAGTGGTTACTTGATATTCCATTTTCTTGTCAAATAGAGGCCCACGTGATTCTGGGTGGATGCCAGTTGTGTGGATATATTTTTCTAATAGTAATGCCTGTGTTCTAATGACCCATGGGGTTCTTAGAATTGGCTTTCTAGCTGAAAAGGCTTAATTTCTCTTATTGATTCTGCTAGTTGTTGTCCACACAGGTTACCCCTAGAGAGTTGGCAGGAGCTGTTCCCTTAATCACAGTTTGATACAGACATGCCTGGAAGCATTTAAGAGAAAAATAGTCTCATATGGGTGTTCCCTACCTGCCTGCGAACTAGGCTGGCCAGTTCCTGGGACCTGTGTTGGACCTGAGATTGTGTAACCCTCTCCGTCCCGTTCTTCCTAATCTCACATGTCAGTCTGAATAAAATGAGAGCTCGTGTTGCCACCTCTGTAAGTGGGGGTGTTTACAGACTCCTGAGCAGGCTGATCTGGATGGTTTACAGACACCAGGCTCACCCACTCCCATGGCCTTGCTCTCTGCTTTCTACACCGAGGACCTGGCTCTCAAGTCCTGCCTTCTGCCAGGGGCCTCTGAAACTACTCTGCCCTCACTGACTGCCTCCTGCTAGTTCTCCAGGCATTTCTCTCCACTCCCGCCTTGTACACTCAATCCTTATCTACCTACCCTGCACCATCCATGGAGAGCAAGGATCGTTTGTTCCTTGTCTCTTGCACGCCTTTTTACACCATGACAGTGGAGGCAATGGTCAGTCTTGTGTATGGTCATTTGCATATGCTTTGGTCTGTGCATGCATTCCCAAAGTGCCCATGTACTTTGGAAGGGAGTGGAGAGGCAAGGTGAATCAGGTGTGAATCCTCCCTTGAAGGAACTACAGTCTTTGATAAAAGGGGCTGGCTCTGCTGGTGAGAGCTGTGGTGAGCAGCAATCCTGGGGTCTTGGAGGAGAAAAGGGATTTAGACAACTGTTGGGGACCAGTAGCCTTACATGGAAGCAAGACTTGATGAGCCCATCTTTATATTTCTCTTTGAGGCCATTATTTCCCAGAATTTATTTTTGGCCAGGCAGTATATATTCACTGTCTCAGGAAATGGTGCCACCAGCAGGCACCTTTAGGTCCAAATGCCAGAAGTCAGCTTTCATTGTGTCACCCTCCCACCCAGCTTCTACCTCCTTGTGGCTCTGCGTCCACCACCCGATTGAGATCTGGCCTCCTGTCTGGTGTCCCTTACCCCTCTCTGCCCCACCAAACTGCCTCTTGTTTGATTCATCTAAAGCTAACTTGCCTGCAGACACAGTACCAAAAACCTAAGGATCAACTCTCCTTTAGGTAAAGATCAGTTTATCTAAAGTTTAATATTCTTGAATGTTTTCAGATCCATCTGGCCTTCCTATTAGTTTTTGTCTTTCTTCTTGGCTTTTAAAGATCTTTAACACCAATTCATGGAAGGACATTTGACTAAATTTTGCATTTTTTGTACATATTTATTAAACATGCAGTTTTTGAGAATGATTATTTGATAGTCTTATGGAAGTCTTTTTCTAGGTTAGCTACTTTCATTAACTGTAATGATAACCAATATTTAGTCATTTTGTTTAAAAGATACTTTCCTTAAAATATAGCTGTCCTAGCAATAAATATTCCAGGCATTAATTATAATCAATTGTTATGCATGGTGCCATCTTGATCCCTTAACTAAAAGGTACATTAACTTCAGATGGAACAACTGTGGGCATTAATGTTAAGTTTTCTGTTGTGTATAATGTTTTATGAGTTAAGAACCTTGAAAAACGATGAATCTTGTATGCAACAGATTTGCTAAATCTTGCCATAACCAATGACTAGCATCTCGCTTATGCTCAATTCGTGTCCTGAGTGGGCACCAGGGAATGTGATTCTAAGCCAGAGCCCCTAGTACTACCATATGTGGCAAAGAAATTTATCCCACGATTGAACTGTGTCAACTATCATGAAGGAGACATTTACCTCAAATTTTATACATGGAAACCAGTGAAGTGAAATAGATTGGTATTGAGCGAATGAATGAGCTTTTGTCTCAGGAAAGAAGGTCAGATTTATCTGGGGTAATAAAACAGATGTGACAAATATCTGGCGTGGTGCTGACACACTTACTATGTATGACCAATGTGGACTCCACAAATTGATCACTGTATCCTTTTGGGTTGAGCTAGGATCTGACCCCAGAAGCCTTCTTTTTTTTTTTTTTTAATTTATTTTTTATTTTTTTTTCTTTTGAAAATAATTTTATTAATGCTCTTTAAAAATTTTCATTGCATCATAGTAGGGCTGAGTACATTGGATACTTTTTCTTCCGTTCTTGAGATACTTTTTTTTTTTTTAAATACATGTATTTTATTATTCTTCATTACATTATTTCCCCCCACGACCCCTCCGTGGTAAGACAGAATTGATTTACAGAAAAGAATACAGAAAACACCAAAGCTCCTGGTAGAGGGAGAGATTTCAAGTGGGGAGTGAGAAGCTCTCTCCGTTCCTCTCCCGGTCTTTCCCCGTCTCCTCCTCTAGGCCTCTAGCCTCAGGGTATATATAGGTGTATGGGTTCCTTGGCCAGGAAACGAATGAATACAGTCCCTTGGGGGCCCCCCCCCACCCCCGCAAGGTGAATGAGTGAAAAAAAAAAAATCTTAATTTACAATCTCCTGTAAGCCTGTTCAAGAAAAAATTATAAGACGAATTTGGGGTGAAACTCAAGCTGGTGAGTATGAGAAGCAGCAGAAACACAACAATGCTCTAGCTCCGGAGCAGGCCACAACTCTGCAGGGGAGGAAGTGAGCCATAGTCCCAACCGGAAGATGGTCATCTCCATGACTGCTCCAGAAAGCAAAAGACAAGAGGAATGAGAAAAGGAACTGGCAAAAGTCACTATCAAGGAGGAAGATCTAAAGCGGATGGTGGCAGATATGGAGCATACGCAGCAAAAGTTTTAATTATTCTAACAAACTATTGAGTGCTTTCACAAGGAAACTCACTGTGTTAATTTACTGTAATAATACTTTTTCCTTGAGTGGGGATGGGGAAGGTCAGAGAAAAGGCATAAACAATCATAAAAACAAAAGGGAAAAATAACTCCAGATAGAGACTTACAATGTAAATGAGAAAAGACAAGGGAACAGGACTGAATCATTAAGAAAAATCCAATACAGGGCAGCGCCTGTGGCTCAGTGAGTAGGGCATTGGCCCCACATACAGAGGGTGGCAGGTTCAAACCCGGCCCTGGCCAAACTGAAACAAAGAAATAGCTGGGTATTGTGGCAGACACCTATAGTCCCCAGGGGAGGCTGACGCAAGAGAATCGCCTAAGCCCAAGAGCTGTAGATTGCTGTGAGCTATGATGCCTAGCACTCTACCAAGGGTGAAAAAGTTAAGACTCTGACTCTTAAAAAAAAAAAAAAAAGAAAAAGAAAAATCCAATACAATAGAACCTCCATAGTTGACCACCACCATATACTGACCAATTACAGTCCCTTGGAAAGCAAAGGAGGTGAAGAAGTTAGTAGCCAGCAATGTGGCCCAGAAAGCTATTCATAGAAAGTTGAAATTAAAGTGTCAAGACAAGGAGTGTTTCTTTTGTTTTGTTTTGTTTTGTTTTTTTGAGACAGTCTCAATTTGTTACCCTTGGTAGAATGCCCTGGCATCATAGCTCAAAGCAAACTCAAACTCTTGGGCTCAAGCGACCCTCTCGCCTCAGCCTCCCAAGTCGCTGGGACTATAGGCGCCCACCACAATGCCCAGCTATTTTTGGAGACAGGAGTCTTATTCTCAGACTCGTCTGGAACTCTTGAGCTCAGGCAATCCACCTACCTCAGCCTCCCAGAGTGCCAGGATTACAAGCATGAGCTACCACACCTGGCCCACAAGGAGCATTTTAATAAACAGAAGATGACCAATTGTGTCAAATGCTGCTGAGACGTCAAGGAAGTTGTAGGCCAAATGACGTCTAATAGATCTATTGACCTGAAGTTGAGTAACCAGTATCCTGTGAGGGGCAAGATTATATTGGAGTAAAAGGATAACTGTTCCTATTTCCATTAGTGATTTTGGAAATGAAACCATTTCAGCTAAAGACAAGAGTCAATAGTATCACTGTGAGAGGGAGTACCATAGGCAGACTAGAAGAGACTAGTGGAGTGAACATGGAAGCCAAGAAAGCAAGCTTGATGGGTCATGTAGTGGAGACAAAACTGCCCAAGACAATGGCAGGATGGGGTGGAAAAGAAGGCTGAGTCAGGTCTTAAGAGTTTTCAAAGAGCAGAAGCAGCCAGGAAGTCCGTTTGGTGGCCATGAAAAAGAAAGAGAAAGGTGGTATGAGCCTAAGGGTGGAGTTTCCAAAGGGATGCCTGAAGTGATAAGTGGACAAAGGCCTGGTCTAGTGCTGTACTTAAACTATGCCCCATCCTCTGAGCTCTCTGGAAAACTCAAAAGTTCTGCTGCATCAAGGATAACCCTGAGCACCACAACCATTTTTTTTTTTTGGAGACAGAGCCTCAAGCTGTCACCCTGGGTAGAGTGCCATGGCATCAGAGCTCACAGCAACCTCTAATTCCTGGGCATAAGCGATTCTCTTGCCTCAGCCTCCCAAGTAGCTGGGACTACAGGCGCTCGCCACAACACCTGGCTATTTTTTGGTTGCAGTTTGTCATCCTTTGGCAGACCTGGGCTGGATTCGAACCCACCAGCTCTGGTGTATGTGGCTGGTACCTTTGCCGCTTGAGCTACAGGCGCTGAGCTAACCATTATTTTTTTTTTTTTTGTAGGGAGAGAGTCTCACTTTATCGTCCTCGGTAAAGGGCATTGGCGTCACAGCTCACAGCAACCTCCAGCTCCTGGGCTTAGGCAATTCTCTCGTCTCAGCCTCCCAAGTAGCTGGGACTACAGGCGCCCACCACAGCGCCTGGCTCCAACCATCATTTTTTAATTAGCTGAGCAATATTGCCCTTGGTTTTGCTCACCTCATGTTCATCTATTCCAGAACCCATAGGGGAAAAAAAAGACCAATGTAAAAAGTTGTGTAATTGCTATAATTCTTTGGAAAGAAGTTAAGAAGGGATAGCAACAAAACTGCTTTCTTCTGGGAGGAAGAATGTAAGCATTTTTTCCAGGACACAGCAAGGAAGACATAGCTTCTAAACAAAGCTACCTTCAGGCTCCAGAAGAATTCTAACAGTGTAAGATCTGAGGCTGTGGCTTTCTTAGTCCATTTGCTGCTGCTGTAACAGAATAACACAGACTAATTTACACACAATGGAAGTTTATCTGGCTCCTAGTTCTGGAGGCTAAGAAGCCCAAAAGCATGGTGCCAAGGTCTGGTAAGGTTCTTCCCATGGCAGAAGTGCTTAACACAAAGAGACGAAACTGGCTAACTTGCTTTTGTAACAAACCCAGTCTTATGACAACTAACCCATTCCCTCAATCATGCCATCAATCCATTCATAAGGGCAGGGCCGTCATGACCTAATCACCTCTTAAAGGCTCCACATCAATTAAGTCTCAACATGAGTTTCAGAGACAAACTGTAGCACTGACTAATATCTAAAAGCCTCTCAATGCAAAAGGGGCTAGAAAGCCTTTCTCTGTGAGCTTCAGTAATTACTAATACAGCTCATTTTAGCTCTGAAAAGGATTTTGAAAGATTATCTGATTGGCTGGGTGCCTGAGGCTCAAGTGGCTGCAGCACCAGCCACATACACCTGAGCTGGCAGGTTCGAATCCAGCCCGGGCTTGCCAAAAAACAATGACAGCTGCAACCAAAAAAAAAAAAAAAAGGCCAGGTGTTGTGGCAGGCACCTGTAGTCCCAGCTACTTGGGGGACAGAGGCAGGAGAATCGCTTGAGCCCAGGAGTTGGAGGTTGCTGTGAGCTGTGACGTCAGCACACTCTACCCAGGGTGATAGCTTGAGGCTCTGTGTCAAAAAAAAAAAAGGAAAGAAAGAAAGATTATCTAATTTATTCAAGTCAGTCTTTGGTGGACTATAATTTCAACCAACTTATTCATTTAAAAACAGACACTAAGCCAGGCATGGTGGTTCACACCTGTAATCCTAGCACTCTGAAAGGCTGAGGCAGGTGGACTGCCTAAGCTCAGGAGTTCCAGACTGGCTTGAGCAAGAGTGAGGCCTCGTCTCTAAAAAAACTAGTCAGACATTGTGGTGGGTGCCTGTAGTCCCAGCTACTTGGGAGGCTGAGACAAGAGAATCACTTGAGCCCAAGAGTTTGAGATTGCTGTGAGCTATGATGCCACAGCACTCCATTGAGGATGAAAACTGAGACTATGTCTCAAAAATAAATAATTAAATAAATACAAGGTGCCTAATGTGTACAGGCACTGTGATATGTTTTCTGCCCTCAAGATTCACAGTCTTGTGGAGGAAAAAGAAATTTAACAAAAAAATTCCAACATCGTGTGAAAAGGTGGGAGGACATTTACAGTAGTCAAACAGCAAAAGCAAAGGAAGACAGGCTTCTAAACCAAGCAAGGGTATAACACAGCTAAAATTTTTCTCAATGTGCTAATTCCAGTGTGTTCTATTTCCTGCTGATGCTGGCTCACCTCCTTACCACAAGATCTGCTCAAGGGAAGAACTGTGTTTATGATGTCTGAGTCCCTAACCCAGCATAAGGCCTTCTGTGTCATTGCTCTTTTGGTTGCCTACCCATTACCTATCTATAGATCATTCTCCTATCTAGTATCTCACAACACAGAGCAATCAAGGTATTAGATAATCTTTTTTTTTTTTTTTGAGACAGAGCCTCAAGTTGTCACCCTGGATGGAGTAAGTACTGTGGCATCACAGCTCACAACCTCCAACTCCTGGGCTCAAGCGAGTCTCCTGCCTCCACCTCCCAAGTAGTTGGGACTACAGGTGCCCGCCACAATGCCTGGACATTTTTTGGTTGCAGCTGTCATTGTTGTTTGGCGGGCCTGGGCTGGATTCGAACCTGCCAACTCGCACGTGGCTGGTACCTTAGCCGCTTAAGCCACAGGTGCCAAGCTGGTATTAGATAATCTAATCATAGCTTCTTAGACTTTTGGCTAAAATCAAGTGTAGATAATCTAATTCCCTTGCTAAAGGTAAGGGTTAGCCAAGACTGTGTCAATTAGCCCATACAAACAAAGCCTGACAATTAAATTTGCAAACTGTCATAGAAAAAATGCTACATACCTCATTACTGAATATCACTACCATCGCTTTCAAAGTACTCCAGTTGGAAAGCTATGCACTGACACCAGAACCTAGTTCACCTTTCAAAGTAATTTTGGAACTCTTTTCTGGAATGGCCATCAGAGCAGTCGTTGTATTACCCCTGATGTCCTGAACAACATTAAAATGTCTTCCTTTCAATATTTCCTTTATCTTCAGGTAAAGAAAAAAGTCACTGGGAGCCAGATTAGCTAAGTTATTTATTTACTGGCTAAGCACTCCCTCACAGACAGTGCCTGGCCACAAGAATAGTCTGGTAAGACAATTTGAGGCAATGAGTCAAAGAAAGAGGTTTGCTAGAGGCTTCTATAAAATAACATTCCTTATTCTTCTGAGAAACTGATTGGAAGAGTTGTTCATTCTCATCCTAGATACTACTTCCCATTCTGGTCCATGTGGTATAGAAATGGGAAGCCTAACCCACCTCTGTCACTGTTTAGGATAAGCCATGCTGAAACGTGGTAGAAAACAGAACAGAGGGAATCTTTGCAAAACAGAGCTGGCATTCCAATCAACCATGCTGAAAGTCCACCTTACCTCTAGAATTTTCAGTGATATAAACCCAATGGGCTCCTTTAAAATTTAAACTATTAGGCCAGGAATAGTTGCTCATGCCTATAATCCCAGCACTCTGGAAGGTCAAGGCAGATGGATTACCTGAGCTTAGGAGTTAGAGACCAGCCTGAGCTCAAGTAAGATCCTGTCTCTGAAAATAGCCGGGCGTTGTGGTAGGTGCCTGTTAGGTACAGCTACTTGGGAGGCTGAGGCAAGAGGATCGCTTGTGCCCAAGAGTTCGAGGTTGCTATCAGCGATGATGCCAGAGCACTCTACTGAGAGCAACAAAGTGAGACTCTCTTTAAAATATATATATATATATTGAACTATTAATAGTTTGAATGGGTTTCTTGTTATTTGCAAACTAAAATATTCCTAACATCATAATATATTCTGGTTATGCTAAATCCTAAAAGTCACTAGTTAATCATAGCCCACCAGTCCCTTTATTTTTTATATTTAAAAAATTTTTTAGGCCAGGCAGGGTGGCTCACTCCTGTAATCCTAGCAATCTGAGAGACCAAGGTGGGTAGACTGCTTGAGCTAAAGAGTTTGAGATCAACCTGAGCAAGAGTGAAACCCCCTCTCTACTAAAAATTAAAAAAATTATGGGCGGCGCCTGTGGCTCAAGGAGTAGGGCACTGGCCCCATATACCGGAGGTAATGGGTTCAAACCTGGCCCCAGCCAAAAACTGCAAAAAAAAAAAAAAATTAGGCATTGTGGCAGATGTCTGTAGTCCTAGCTACTCAGGACGCTGAGACAGGAAGATCATTTGAACCCAGAAGTTTGAGGCTGCTGTTAGGCTGATGCCATGGTACCCCAACCTGGGCATCAGAGTGAGACTCAGGCTCAAAAAAAAAAGATTGTCTAAGAGGGACTTTACCTGACAAATGCAATCAGTGTAACCTGGTTTCTTGTACCCTCAATGAATCCCCAACAATAAAAAATAAATAAATAAATAAATAAAACAAGCCCACAAAAATTTTATAATGGAAACAAGGGTCTTGCTATTTTGCCTGGGCAGGGCTCAAACTCGCGAGAAACTAGGAAGGTACACGCCACAACACCTGCCTCACCAACTCCTTTTACAACACATTTTAATGTTCACCTCTTGCTTCCAAAAAAGATCTTTCTTAAACTTAATTTCCAAATATTAAAATATAAATGTCGGCAGGTGAGGCAGCATACACCAGGAATCCCAGCACTTTGGAAGGCTGAGGCAGGACAGCTTGAGCCCAGGAGTTCAATACCAGCTTGGGCAACATTGCGAGACCCTATCTCTACAAAAATACAAGTGAAAAAGTTAGGATGAACTTGGTGGTTCACGGCTGAGAGGCTGAGGCAGGGGTATCCCTATGAGGTAAGGAGTTTGGGACCAGCCTGAGCAAGGTTAAAACCCTGTCTCTGTAAGAAACTTAAAAATTAGTCAGACGTTATGGCATATGCCTATAATTTTAGCTACTTGGGAAACTGAGGCAGGAAGATCACTTGAGCTCAGGAGTTACAGTTGTAGTGAGCTATGATGATGCAACTAGACTAAAGCTAGGGTGACAAAGTGAGATTCTGCCTCAAAAAGAAAAATAAAATTAGCCAGGCACCGTCATGTGTGTCTCCCATTCTAGCTACTTGGGAGGCTGAGGTAGGAGGAACACTTGAGCCCAGGAGTTTAAGGCTGTAGTGATCTATGATCCTGCCACTCCACTCCAGCCTGAGACAGAACAAGACCCTGTCTCAATCAATGAAGCAATGAATCAATGAATCAATCAAGGTACAGCCACAGTGTGGAGTATACATAGTTGTAAAAAAAGAATGAAGAAGTTCTCATACTCATCTGGAAAGCTCTTCACTGTATATCATTAAGCAAAAAAAAAACCAAGATGCAAAATACCATACATAGTATGCTCCCTCAATTCCTTCAAATCTCTGCTCAAATGTCATCTTATTCTTGTAACAACAGAAGGATAAGACAAAAATCAAATGATGACAGGTAGAGGAAAGGAACTTAGAAGTAGAAGCTAATGCCTGGCACAGTTGATCACACCTGTAATCTCAGCACTCTGGGAGGCTGAGGCGGATGGATTACCTGAGCTCAAGAGTTCGAGACCAGCCTAAGCTAAAGTGAGACACCATCTCTAAGAAAGAGCCAGGCATTGTGGTAGGTACCTGTAGTCCCAGCTAATTGGGAGGCTGAGACAAGAGGATTGCTTGAGCCCAAGAGTTTGAGGTCGGCTCAGTGCCTGCGGCTCAACAGGCTAAGGCACCAGCCACATACCCCTGAGCTGGCGGGTTAGAATCCAGCCTGGGCCCGCCAAACAACAATGACAGCTGCAACCAAAAAATGGCCGGGCGTTGTGGTGAGCGCCTGTAGTCCCAGCTACTTGGGAGGCGGAGGCAGGAGACTCGCCTGAGCCCAGGAATTGGAGGTTGCTGTGAGCTGTAATGCCACGGCACTCTATCTAGGGTGACAGCTTGAGGCTCTGTCTCAAAAAAAAGTGTTTGAGGTTGTTGTGAGCTAAGATGAAAACATGGCACTCTACCAAAGATAACCAAATGAGACATGAGACTGTCTCAGAAAATAAAAAAAGAAGTAGTAGAAGCTAGATCTGAGTATAACCTTGTTCTATAGTTCTGATTTTGAAACTATGTAAATTATTTGCATAATTAAAATATAAAATTAAACTTATTAATTTTGTTTAGAGACAGCATCTAATTCTCTTACCCAGGTAGGAAGGCAGTGGTGAGTTCATACCTCACTGTAACCTTGAACACATGGACTCAAGCGATGCTCTTGCCTCAGCCTCCTAACATGCTAGGCTTACAGGCATGAGCTACCATGCCTCACCTAAAATTAAATTTAAAAACTAATCCCTTGGGTGGCACCCGTAGCTCAGTGGGTAGGGTGCCAGCCACATGCACAGAGGCTGGCGGGTTCAAACCCGGCCTGGGCCTGCTAAACAATAATGACAACTGCAACAAAAAAATAGCTGGGCATTGTGGCAGGTGCCTGTAGTCCCAGCTACTTGGGAGGCTGAGGCAAGAGAATCACTTAAGCCCAAGAGTTGGGGGGTTGCTGTGAGCTGTGATGCCAGGGCACTCTACCCAGGGTGACAAAGTGAGATTCTGACTCAAAAACACAAAACAAAACTAATCCCTTATGTTATAAAACTGGATTATGGTGATAGTTATACAATTTGGTAAATTTTCTAAAAGTTATTGAATTATATGCTTAGAACAGATGGCAAGAAGGAACAATAATTTGATAGGATTAAGTTTTTTTTAAGTTTTTGATCTTTATTTCTGATCTTTTCCATTTTACAGGAGAGACAGGTACCAAAACGCCAGGAGCTGACATGACCTTGAAGGGGAGAATATCTAGAATCTCTCTGCTCCCCTACCTGCACTGCCCCACACTGGGCTTTGAGATCTGTCCTCTCAAAGGAACAGCTCCATAGAAAAAGAAGTTATAGAGCCGGGCATGATGGCTCCCCACTATAATGCTAGCATTCTGAGAGGCTGAGGCAGGTAGAGACTGGAGACGACCAGCCTGGGCAAGAGTGGAATCGCCTGGCTTGGCGCTTATAGCTCAAGCTACTAAGGCGCCAGCCACATACACTGGAGCTGGCGGGTTTGAATCCAAACCAGGCCTGCCAAACAACAATGAAAACTACAACCAAAAAATTGCTGGGCATTGTGGCGGGTGCCTGTAGTCCCAGCTACTTGGGAGGCTGAGGCAAGAGAATTGCTTAAGCCCAGGAGTTGGAGGTTGCTGTGAGCTGTGATGCCACAGCACTCTACCCAGGGTGACAGCTTGAGGCTCTATCTCAAAAAAAAAAAAAAAAAAAAGACTTCAAGGCTGCTGTGAGTTATGATGACATCACAGCACTCTTCTCAGGGAAGATGGACTGAGACTCCCTATGTTCACATGCTGGGGACTTCACCCATCAGCTCTAGTAGTTAGTTACACAGGCAAGCAGTACTCATTTCAGAGAAAATTGGAAAAAAAAAAAAAAAGACCATTGAGGGAGGGAGGGAAGTAAGGGAAGGGGGGGGGAAAGACCATAGAGGAGGGAAGAAGGGAAGCAGAGGATTAAGTTTCAAGAGGTAGTGAAAGAATTAGAGAAAGCTAGTAGAGACCAAAGCTTTTCCAACTTTAGAGTGCACACACATCACCTGAGGAACCTCTTCAACTGTAGATTTTAGTTCAGTAAGTCAGGAGCAAGGCCCATATTCTGCATATTCTGCCCATATTCAAGCTCTCAGGTGACAATGATACTGGTCTATGGATCACACTTTGAGGGTCAAGGCAACTTAAGACAACCAGAGGAGTCTTGCTCTAAGAAGTAGCTGAGGCCAAGCATAGTAGCCCATGCCTGTAATCCCAGCTCTCTGGGCAGTCAAGGTGGGAGGATCACTTCAGGTCAGGAGTTCAAGACCAGCCTGGACAACATGGTGAGACACTCTTCCATCCCCTGTGTCCTCTCTACAAAAAATAAACTTAGCTAGGCGTGGCAGCACACACCAGTAGTCCCAGCTACTTGGAAGGCTAAAGCAGGAAGATTCCTTGAGCCTGAGAGTTCAATGCAATATGAACTATGATCTTGCCACTGCATTCCAACCAGGGTGACAGAATTAGACGCTGTCTCCAAAAAAGAAAGCAGCAGCTGAGAAATAGGGCAATCACTACTGTAGACAAAAAACCTAGAGAAAGGGAGTAGGGGTCAGAAAGGACTCTCTGACTTGTTTTAAGATGGAAGGAATAACAACATGTTTGTAGTAAGAGGAAAGGTGATGGATGGTGTAAGAGAAAAGGAGAATACCAATTAGGCAAAATGAGATGGGACTTAGCAGATGCATGGGGGAGTGGACCTTAGACAGGGGCAGAAAGTTAGTTTCTCCTTAGTAACTGGAGGGAAGGCAGAGTCCACAGGTACAACTGCTGGAAGCTGAGGTGAGATGAGAGTAGAAATCTGCAGAAGTTCTCTTTTGACTGCTTTATAAAGTTCTAAGCAAAATAAGTAAGGCCATCAAATAAGAATAAGGATAGGGAAGGAGATTACTGAAGATCTGAGGACAAAGTTCCCAAATGGTCAGCTAGGAGGGTACAGAGTCGATGTGGTTGCCAGCCCCTTTAGAGTCACGGTTGTGAATCTAAAGACAGGCCAACCAGGATGGCTGCTATTCTCCAACCACATTCAGTGGTACAAAGTTAGATGTGCATTAGGTAGAGGATTCTCCTTGGCTGAGGTTAGGACTGTGCCAGGGAGGTTATAATGATTAGCTATGGCATTAAAAAAGAAGTAATGCTAGAGAGTGACAGTAACGCAGGAGCTAAATCACTGAGAAATGAGGGAATTGATGAGGTCCTATGAGGGATAGCATTGATACAATCCGACTTGAGTCCTAAATGAGGATGGATGAGATACCAATGCAGTACATTACCTCAAAAGTAGTACCAACACAAAGAAATAACATTTTTAAAAGATCTTTCAAAAAATCATACTAAGAGAAGAGGCACCATGGCTCATGCCTATACACCTAGCACTCTAGGAGGCTGAGGGGGGAAAACTGCTTGAGGTCAGGAGTTTGAGACTAGCCTGATCAAGAGTGAGACACTCCCTCTACAAAAACAGAAAAGTTAGCTGGGCATGGTGGCACATGGCTGTAGTCCCAGCTAGTCCAGAGGCTGAGGCAGAAGAATTACTTGAGCCCAGGAATGTTAGGTTACAGTGAGCCATGATGCACTCAGGGCAACAGAGACTGTCAAATAATAATTAAAAAAGAGAAACAAACCATACTAAGAATTCTTTTTTTTGAGACAGAGCCTCAAGCTGTCACCCTGTCACAGCAACCTCCAATTCCTGGCTCAAGCGAGTCTCTTGCCTCCGCCTCCCAAGTAGCTGGAAATACAGGCGCCTGCCACAATGCCCAGCCATTTTTCGGTTGCAGCTGTCATTGTTGTTTGGCGGGCCCGGGCTGGATTTGAACCCGCCAGCTCAGGTGTATGTGGCTGGCGCGTTAGCCCATTGAGCTACAGGCGCCGAGCCCATACTAAGAATTCTAAAATAGGCTAGGATACATAGCCAACATTAAAATGACCACCACCAAGGAAGATAATCTCACTCTTTCAAACTCTGCATAAGTTTCAACCCTCACAGTACAGCTCATAGCTTCAAGAGGCGGCATCAAAATTGTCACATCCTCAGGCCTGGGGCATCTAGTTCCCTTGGTTTAGAATCCCCTCCCCTTTCAGCTTACCCATCGTCCAAATTTAATTCAAGTGTCACCTTGTTAAAATTCGTACCACAATTGAGACAATAAATATTACACTGCAATCACCTATTATCTGGACCAAATGGAACACAAAGTCCATCTTTCAGATTTATATAATAGTTCTTGTTTTATGTTTTTGTTTTTTGAGACAGTGTCCCATTTTTGTTGCCCTCAGTAGAGTGCCATGGTGTCATAACTCACAGCAACCTCAAACTCCAGCATAAGTAATCTTCTTCAGTTTTTCTATTTTTAAAATAGAGACTGGGTCTCACTCTTGAGACCACTTAAGCTGACCTCAGGCAAGCCACCTGCCTCCAGAGTACTAGAATGAGCCACCATGCCTGACTGTATAATAGCTTTGGGGGGGGGGCGGTTAAGACAGAGTCTCACTTTATTGCCTCAGTAGAGTACAGTGGCATCATGGCTCACAGCAACCTCAAACTCTTGGGCTCAAGTGATACACTTGTCTTAGCCTCTAGAGCAGCTGGGACTACAAGCACCTGCCACAACGCCCAGCTATTTTTAGAGACCAGGTCTCGCCCTGGCTCAGGCTGGTCTCAAACTCATGAGCTCAGGATCCACCTGCCTCGGCCTCCCATAGTGTTAGGATTACAGGCGTGAGCCACTGCTCCTGGCCTTTGTATTATAGTTCTTGCTGGGTTCCTCCCTCTTGTTAGGGCAGCAAGGGCAAAAGAATGATCAGTCAGAAAAAGAAAAGAAGCAAAAGGCATGGCTAACTCAGACTTCTAGATAAGCAACTACTGAATGAAAAAGCACCAAAAGTATCACAGAGAGCTCTTCATGGAGCTGAAAGTTACCCTTAACAGGAAAAACCAGTTACCCACCTTGTATTCAATCAACATACAATACTAAAGGAGGCAAGCCAAGACTTATTTAGAGTGTTTAGATTTGCTGTACCATAGACTCCTCACAATAGTTTCTAAATACATATGATTATAAAAGAAATCCATATTGGGCAGCGCCTGTGGCTTAGTGGGTAGGGCACCGGCCCCACATACCAAGGGTGGCAGGTTCAAACCCGGCCTCAGCCAAACTGAAACAAAAAATAGCTGGGTGTTGTGATGGGAGCCTATAGTCCCAGCTACCCAGGAGGCTGAGGCAAGAGAATCGCCTAAGCCCAGGAGCTGGAGGTTGCTGTGAGCTGTGACACCACAGCACTCTACTGAGAGTGATAAAATCAGACTCTGTCTCTTAAAAAAAAAAAAGGAAATCCATACTGAAGTACAGTTATACTATAATAAACAAATACAGATTTTTTTAAAAACTTCTTTCTGACAAGCCTATAGGTTGTGGAGGTTAGCAGTTTTTCGTTTTCTGGAGGATAACTGGACAGCCTATTGCATTTAGCAGTTTGCTGAATATTCGGTTAAATATTTTTTTTTTTTTTTTTTTGAGACAGAGCCTCAAGCTGTCACCCTGGGTAGAGTGCCATGGCATCACAGCTCACAGCAACCTCTAATTCCTGGGCATAAGTGAGTCTTTTGCCTCCGCCTCCCAAGTAGCTGGGACTACAGGCGCCCACCACAACGCCCGGCCATTTTTTAGTTGCAGCCGTCATTGTTGTTTGGCGGGCCCGGGCCGGATTCGAACCCGCCAGCTCAGGCGTACGTGGCTGGCGCCTTAGCCTGTTGAGCCACAGGCGCCGAGCCATATTTGGTTAAATTAACATCGTTTTGTGCTAAGGTTTGTTGCAGAAACATTTGGTCCTAGATGAATTCGTGCCAAGCCCATCTTTGTGTGCTTACCTCCAACTGTGATGAGCCTATGTATGTCAAGTTGGTGGAAACCCTTGGTGCTGAACATCAAATCAACCTAATTAAGGATGATGATGACAAGAAACTAGGAGACGGGGCGGGGAGGTGGCTCACACCTGTAATTCCAGCACTCTGGGAGGCTGAGGTGGGTAGATACCCTGAGCTAATGGGTTTGAGACCAGTCTCTAAAAAAAAAAAAACAAAACAAAACAAAACAAAATAGCTGGGCATTGTGGAGGGTGCCTGTAGGCCCAGCTACTCAGGAGACTGAGGCAAGAGAATCACTTGTACCCAAGAGTTTGAGGTTGCTGTGAGCTATGACACCACGGCACTCCGCCAAGGGCAACACAGTGAGACTCCATCTCAAAGAAAAAAAAAAAAGAAACTAGGAGAATAGGTAGGCCTTTGTAAAACTGACAGAGAAGGGAAACCTTGTAAAGTGGTTGGTCGCAGTTGTGTAGTAGTTAAGAACTATGGCAAAGAATCTCAGGTCAAGATGTCATCAAAGAGTACTTCAAATGTAAGAAATAAATAAATAAAACTTTGGCTCATGGTCCTTAAAAAAAAGTTTTTTTTTTATTATATTCTAGATAACAATATCTAGTGGCAGATGTTGTTACACTACCACTGAAATTTCAAAGTAGTGATGAGTGTAAACCACTTATTAACATATCTGCAAACATAATGTATGAAAACATTGGTGATTTTCATTGGTGAGGGTCACAGGTTCTGTTACTACTATTAATTTGTTGCTATATTAAAAATTAAGAAATATATTCATTTTATTTATTTATTTATTTTTATTATTTTTTTGAGACAGAGCCTCAAGCTGTCTCCCTGGGTAGAGTGCCATGGCATCACGGCTCACAGCAACCTTCAACTCCTGGGCTTAAGCGATTCTCTTGCCTCAGCCTCCCAAGTAGCTGGGACTACAGATGCCCACCACAAGGCCCAGCTATTTTTTGGCTGCAGTTGTCATTGTTGTTTGGCAGGCCCAGGCTGGATTTGAACCCGTCACCTCTGGTGTATGTGGCTGGTGACTTAGTTGCTTGAGCTACAGGCGCCAGGCCAAAATTAAGAGACATATTAAATTTCAGTTAAAAGTTAACAGAAAATTGGCTCAGCGTCCGTAGCTCATTGAGTAGGGCACCAGCCACACACACCGAAGCTGGTGGGTTCAAGCCCAGCCTGGGCCTGCTAAACAACAATGACAACTACAACCAAAAAAACAGCTAGGCGTTATGGCAGACACTTGTAGTCCGAGCTACTTGAGATGCTGAGGCAAGAGAATTGTTAAAGTCCAAGAGTTTGAGGTTGCTATGAGCTATGACCTCACAGCACTCTACCCAGGCAGGGCAACACCTTAAGACTCTGTCTCAAAAAAAAAAAAAAAAAAAAAAGTTAAGAGAAAATAAAGATGTACAATATTTTTTCCCATCCAGGATGACATGGCCCCTAAGTTTTATTCAGGTCAAGGAGCTGTAAGTGAATGTTATCTAAAAGAGCAGACGGCGTCTGCAAATTTCCTACAAAGGGCTGGATACAGCTGAGCTTCTGTGTCTGCTTTCCCTTCTCCCCAGGGTCTCTTCTATCTTTTTAAAATTACCACACTGCACTGCCAATGATCTCCCTAAAATCTCTTCCTAGTCTCTAAGTCTGCTCTACTTTCCCCCATTCTTACCTAGCTCTTCCCCTTCTCCTTTCAGGGCTCCAGAGGAAAGAAAACAACAGTCAATTAACAACTCACAAGTAAGAGATAGCAGACTGAGTCAATCCCAGCCTGTCAGTATCTTCTACAACTAAGACAATTATTTTACATTTGACAGTACCTTGCCATTTCTTAAGGATTTTTACATAATTATCTTGCCCTGTCCAAAAATCAGTGAAGTGGGCAGGACAGATATCCTCATCATTATTTACAAAAAGAAATCCAACCGCTTTGAAAGATGAAGCAACTTGCAAAATACGCAATGTTGGAGCAAGTTCAACCTCTAAAAGGGCTCCAACCTAAGTTGTTTTATTTTAAATTCTTATAACTACTGAAGCCGGGCAGGCGGTGGCTCATGCCTGTAATTCCAGCACTGTGGGAGGCAGAAGTAGGAGGATCACCTGAGCTCAGTAGTTCAAGACCAGCCTGAGCCAGAGTGAGACCCTATCTCTAAAAATAGCTGGATATAGTGGCAGGTGCCTGTAGTCCCAGCTACTTGGGAGGCTGAGGCAAGAAAATTGCTTAAGCCCAGGAATGTGAAGTTGCTGTGAGCTATGAGGCCACAGCACTCTACCGAGGTGGACAAAGTGAGACTCTGTCTCAATAAGAAAAGAAAAACTGAAGCAAGAAGATCATCTGAGCACAAGAGCTTCAGGTTGCTGTGAGCTATGATGACACAGCACTTTACTAAGGGCGCCAGAGTGCTACTCTGTCTCAAAAAAAAAAAAAAGAACTACTGGGATGGCAGGTTCAGAGTAAAGCAGTAGTAAATACTGGACAAAGTAAAAAATTTTGGTACTGAGCAGTAATCTTATCAGTTATTATCCATGTCCTTAAAATTATTTCTTCTTCTGTAAAGTAGGAATAATAGCAACACGTGACAGCCAAACCTTACCCCCAAAGCTCAACTAACCTGCTCTATGTAAATGCTTTAAGAACTGTGAAGTTATGGCTCAGCACTTGTAGCTCAAGCGGCTAAGGTGCCAGCCACATACACCAGAGCTGATGGGTTCAAATCTAGCCCTGGCCAGCCAAACAACAATGACAACCAAAAAATAGCTGGGCGTTGTGGTGGGTGCCTGTAGTCCCAGCTACTTGGGAGGCCGAGGCAAGAAAATAGCTTAAGCCCAGGAGTTGGAGGTTGCTGTGAGCTGTGATGCCACAGCACTCTACCCAGGGTGACAGCTTGAGGCTCTGTCTCAAAAAAAAAAAAAAAAAAAATTAGGAAGTTAGGCTGGGCACAGTGGTTCATTCCTGTAATTTAGCACTCTGGGAGCCAGAGGAAGGTGGATTGCTTGAGCTCAGAAGTTCAAGACCAGCCTGAGCAAGAGCAAGACCCTATCTCTACTAAAAAATAGAAAAACTAGCTGGGTGTAGTGGTGTACCCCTATAGTCCCAGCTACCTGGGAGGTTGAGACAAGAGGACTGCTCAAGTCCAAGAGATTGAAGTGGCTGTGAGCTACGACACCAGAGCACTCTATGCAGGGCAACAGAAAGAGACTCTGTCTAAATAAATAAATAAATAAATAAATAAATAAATAGTGAAGTTATCATTCTCACCAATAATAAAAAAGAGGCTACAAAGAGGCAACAAATCATACATTCATTCAATAAATAAATATTTCAGAGCCTGCAATGTGCCAAGCATTGTTGAACTGGGGATACAAGTGCTGAACTAGGGATACATGATAAATAAGACAGAAAAGGCCTTGCAAGAGCTCATGAAGCTTATATTTATTAAGGAGAGTGGAAAAGACTGGTAATAAATGCATAAGTAAACATAAAAAATACTAGTGCTATAGTCTGAATGTTCCTATCTCCCCAAAATTCATATATTGAATCACCAGGGTGATAACATTAGGAGGTGTAGCCTTTGGGAATGATTAGATCATGACTAGAGAGCCCTCAGGAATGGGATTAGTGACCTTATAAAAGAGGCCACAGAGAATTGCCCTGCCCTTCTATAACATGCAACACAGTAAGAAGGCACCATCTATGAAACAGGAAGAGTCCATAGCTGACTGAATCTGCTGGCACCTTCAGTACCTTCATCTTAGACTTCCCAGCCTCCAGAACTTGAGAAATTTCTTGTTTATAAGCTACCCAATCTATAGTTATTTCATTACAGCAGCTCAAACAGACTAAGACAACCAGTAATAAGTATTGTGTGAAAGATTTCTTTAGTTTTTTTTGAGACAGAGTCTATCTTTGTCACCCTCAGTAGAGTGCCATGGCATTATAGTACACAGCAACCTCAAACTCAAACTCTCTTGCCTCAGCCTCCTGATTAGCTGGGACTACAGGCGTCCACCACAATGCCTAGCTACTTTTTTTAGAGATGGAGGTCTTGCTTTGGCTCAGGCTGGTCTCGTACTCCTGAATTCAATCTACCCACCTCAGCCTCCCAGACTGCTAGGATTACAGGCATGAGCCACCGTGCCTGGCAGTGTGAAAGATTTTTTAACAGGCTATGTTAGTAAAGGTGACCCACAGCTACTCTGAATTGATAGTCAAAAGGAGCCTCTCTGAGGAATGACACGTAAACTGTGATCCAAACAGGAAAAAAGAGCTACCAATGTACAAAGTAAAGGAGGGGAGCACCCTGGCAGAGGAAATAGCTAGTAGAAAGAGGATCTGTGGAGGGTATGGGACAGACAGAAATTGTGGTCTAACAGGGACCAGAGCTCTCACTGAGACTCTTAGTCCTTTGCAGTTGAGCTTGTTGTTAAGCACCGTAGCTACAGGGTCAAACAGAACTAGACTCAAACCCCAAGACAACCACTTACTAGTTTTATAATCTAGGCCAATTATTTAATCTCTATAATCCTCAGTTTTCTCACCTGTAAAATCAAGATATTAATAATGTTTAGTTTATAAGGTTATTTGGGAGGACTAAATTAGATCATCCATGATCACTTAACACAATACATAATATTCATTATTATTAATAAACATTAGCTATTATTATTATTACATGACCTCTTAAACGCTGTTGTCTCCCTCTTCAGTATTTTCAAGGAAGTTCAGCTCATGTCACATCTCTTCTATAAAGTATCTCCTAACTTCTTTCTAGTCTACAATTTCCGACTCTCTGGAATGACATCAGTATCACTTATCAGGGAGGCACCTGCTCCCTGATACTATTTGCTGCCTTGCAAACAGTTCACTGTTGAAAAAAGGCCTATGTAAGGGTCTAATCAGAGGTCATGGCTTCAACACCAGGATTTACCACATTTCTTCAGTAACAATAGACATATCACAATCTTTCCAACTGTCAAAAAAAATTTTCCTCCAAAGGACTGTTTGGAAGAGAAAATGAAAAGGTTTTAAGCTGTCAAGGGCTATGTATTTATCCTCTTACCAACTGTACACGGCACCTAGTAGGCGATGTTCAGTTGTGGAATGCTTTTCAGAAACTCCCATATCATCACTGGTTACTTGTCCATCCCACCACTAAACTACAGGCACTTAGCCCAAGGACTATGTCTTATTTATCTTTGGGTCTACAGGTCAGATAAATGTTAGTTGAATGAACAAGTCTTTTTATTATTCCATTGGACTGTGAACTACTTGATGTCAGAGATTCTTACTCAACAACAATGTACAATAGACACTCCAACAAATCTTTTTAGAATGAACATGTTAATACCATGTCTCCCAGATTAGATAATAATCTAATAATCTGACCTCTAAAGGTCTGGTCCATATCTCATAATTCTTGGATTTCTCATAGTCTGCCATACTGCTTTTTACACAAAAACCACTCAAGTATTTATATGAAACATGAGGGCAATACAAAGCCTCTAAAGCTGAGATCAGACTGAGTAATGAGAATGAGCAACTGTGTAAGTTTTACTGTGGGGGGGAGAGGGGGAAAGCACAGAAGAGTAAGCAGTTACGTGAGTCAACTAAAGGAAAAACAGCTTCAGGTTGGAGGGATAATCTTCATCGTAGTTAAATGAAAATGTTAAAATATTCCCTCCTACTGAATGACTCTTTTTTAATATAAAAAAAATCTATTACTTTTGTAATATAAAAATCTTACAAATTCCTTCCTCATGAATGACTTTTGCTTCTTTCTTATAAAACTTATAGATTCAGGCACATTTTCCTACTGCTACAAAACAAGATAAAAGTGTAACAGACTGATTAGGCATGTTTTCAGTACAATATACCTACTTTTAAAAAATCTATATTACATAGCAGCATGGTGGCAGGCACCTGTAGTCCCAGCTGCTCAGGAGGCTGAGGCAAGGGGATCGCTTGAGCCCAGGAATTTGAGGTTGCTGTAAGCTAGGATGCCACCGTACTCTAACCAGGCCACAGAGTGAGACACTGTCTCAAAACAAAACAAAACAAAACAAAATCTATATTATAAAGTAGAACTGACAATGCAAAATATTACTCAATTTATGAATTACCAACTGGCGAAGAAAATGGGAAGCTGAGAAAAATGCTGAAAGATAAGAGCAATCACCAACTAAAGCTCAATCAGAAATGAAGACACAGCATTTCTGAAACTAGAAGGCAACAAGTTTAAAAATTTACAAAAAATATAATCAGTATACAACACTTTGGGGCAAATCATCTATTTGAAACCTATCTCAGTATTACTCTCTTACTAAGCAAAGAAATACTTTTCCACTTCACCTTTACTCTTTAATTCCACATGATACTTAAACATATGTATTGCTTTGCCACATGTAGAGCACACACCTTCTACTTTATATTACAATAATCAGTATAAAAATATAAACTCTTTAAAGACAGGAAGTGTCTTAATTCATCTTCACATATCCACAATAGACAGCAGTGCCTTGTACAAAACAGGTCAACAATAAATGTTTGATGAATGAGACTTTAAAAAAAAAAAAAAGTAAGATATAACTTTTACTCTATTACAAAAAATAGATGTCTCAAATTCAGAGGACAAAGTAACTTATGTCTCTGAGAATGATAACTGGGAATGTCTACCAATTAAAATAATTTCTAGTTCTAATGCCTTCTCCTGAATAACCAAACAAGATCACATTTCATATTTCTGCACAAACTAACCTGAATGAAAAACAAAATTATGACAGTGGTTCTCAACCTGTGGGTCGTGACTCCTTAGTAACAATGAAAATACATCCTGCATATCAGATATTTACATTACGATTCATAACAGTAGCAAAATTACAATTATGAAGTAGCAACGAAAATAATTTTATGGTTGGGGGTTACCACCACAACATGAAGAACTGTATTAAAGGATCACAGCATTAGGAAGGTTGAGAACCACTGCTTTAAGACATCAAATTCCAGACTACAAAAATCTTCCTTTTTTTTTTTTTTGCAGTTTTTGGCTGGAACCAGGTTTGAACCTGCTATCTCTGGTATATGGGGGTCAGCGCCCTACTCCTTTGAGCCACAGGCACCACCCCAAAAAACCTTCCTTTTTTTTTTTTAAAAAAAAAAAGAAGGTTCTGGCTCGGCACCTGTGGCTCAACGGGCTAGAGGCACCAGCCACGTACGTGCGTACACCTGAGCTGGCAGGTTCGAATCCAGCCTGGGCCTGCTAAACAACAATGACGGCTGCAACCAAAAATGGCCGGGCGTTGTGGCAGGTGCCTGTAGTCCCAACTACTTGGGAGGCAGAGGCAGGAGACTCGCTTGAGCCCAAGAATCGGAGGTTGCTGTGAGCTGCGATGCCACAGCACTCTACCCAGGGCGACAGCTTGAGGCTCTGTCTCAAAAAAAATAAATAAATAAATAAAAATAAATAAAAAGAAGGTTCTTAGGTCGAGCACAGGGGCTCACGCCTGTAATCCTACCACTCTGGGAGGCCCAGGAAGGCAGATTGCCTGAGCTCAGGAGTTCCAGACCAGCCTAAGCTACAGTGAGACCCCATCTCTAAAAATAGCTGGGCGTTGTGGCAGAAATCTATAGTCTCAGCTGCTAGGGAGGCTGAGGCTTGAGCCCAAGAGTTTGAGCCTGCTGTGAGATATAATGCCACAGCATCTACTAAGGGCAACAAAGTGAGACTCTGTCTCAAAAAAAAAAAAAAATTAATATGCCAGGGGCAGTGGCTCACACCTATAATCCCAGTTTACAGGAGGCTGAGGCGGGAGGACTGCTTGAGCTCACGAGTTCAAGACTTGCCTGAGCGAGAATGAGACCCCGACTCATGAAAAAAATTGAAAAACCCTGCCAGGTACCATGGCAAGCACCTATATTCCCAGCAGCTTCAGGAGGCTGAGGCAGCAGGATGTCCACAGCCCAAGTCTGAGGTTGCAGTAAGCTATTATGCCACTGCCCTCTGCTCAGGGCATAGGACAGAACTCTTTAAAAAAAAGGAAAGAAAAATAAATAAAACAAGGTTCTTTAGCCATATAGCCAAACCAGTTATTGACAAAATCCACTAATTATATTTTGACCTTTGCTCAAGTTTTCTACCAAAGCACAATACCACTTAAGTTACTAGAGTAACTTGACAATAATAAATATTGTGAAGGTGACAAATTTCTTGAGGGCATAGACTAGTCTACACCCAGCATCTAGAACAGTACCTCGTATCTGGTAGGCACATTCCATAAATATTTGCTGAAAGAATGACATTCATGACTATCTCATGAATTTCACTAACATATTTTGGATGCTTCTTGCCATTGCTCATATCCACTCACAGAATCTTTCAAAATCTCATCACCACTCTCCTCTCAAGGTCAAGAGAACCAAGGTACAGTATGAAAGTATCTCCTGCTTTAAATGATAAATTAAGATATTGCCCCCTCAGCATGTAATATTCAAAAGTCAAATAACTCAGTCTTATCAACTTTTCAGAAGTTTGTAAGTACCCCTTAATGGAAAAGAAATGCCAGTTTCCATTCATTCAGTAATCCTGCATGTGCCTCACTAAAGTAAGTAAAAGATTTCTCAAAGTAAACCCACTATTAAAAGTTTTAGACTTGTAAGCCTCTTTTAAAATTAAAAATAGAGAGAGGGGAGGTACAAAAATTACACATGGGGAGAAGGATGTGAACATAACCTTCTCTGAAGCAGTCCAATATCAAAGGCAGTCATTAGAAAAAAGACTTTAAAAGGCATGTTGGTCACCCTCCCACACAAAGCATGAATTCCTCCAACATCACCAACAAGTGGTCCTGCAGATTTGACAAAGAGAGGTATTTCCCATATGACCATTTCCATAAGGAATGCTCATTTTCTCCCAAGTCAACCCATTACCTTCTTCTATAATTCAGACTCTAAAAATATTCTAGCTTTTTTTTACAATTGATTCTTCTTTTGGCCCCATCTTCATCTCAGCATCATGAATATAAAACTTCTCCTGCATAAGACCTAGAAATAGGTATGGTGGCACACCCCTATAGTCTCAGCTACTAGTGAGGCTAAGGCGAGAGGATCACTTGAGCCCAGGAATTCTAGACCAACCTGAGGAACGTAGCTAAACCCTGTATCTATTTTTTTTTTTTTTTTAGAGACAGAGTCTCACTTTGTTGCCCTCGGTAGAGTGCCGTGGCGTCACACAGCTCACAGCAACCTCCAGCTCTTGGGCTTAAGCGATTCTCTTACCTCAGTCTCCCAAGTAGCTGGGACTATAGGCGCTCGCCACAACGCCCGGCTATTTTTTTGTTTTGCAGCTCAGCCGGGCCGGGTTTGAACCTGCCACCCTGGGTATATGGGGCCGGCACCCTACTCGCTGAGCCTGTATCTTTTTTTTTGAGACAGAGCCTCAAGCTGTCACCCTGGATAGAGTGCTATGGCATCACAGCTCACAGCAACCTCCAATTCCTGGGCTCAAGTAAGTCTCCTGCCTCCGTCTCCCAAGTAGCTGGGACTACAGGCGCCTGCCACAACGCCCGGCCATTTTTTGGTTGCAGCCGTCATTGTTGTTTGGCTGGCCAGGGCTGAATTTGAACCCGCCAGGTCAGGTGTACGTCTGGCGCCTTAGCCCATTGAGCCACAGGCACTGAGCCTGTATCTATTTTTAAAAAGAGAGAGAGATAGAAAGAAGACAAGATACAATGTTTTCTTTCTTTTTTTTTTTTTAACGTACTCTCCACTATACTAAAGAGGAATTAATATTTTCCACTTGCTTTCCCACTCCTCCCAATTCAAATTCAAGAAGCAAGCAATGAATCCAAGACTGAAGACATGTCCCTAATAGAAAGATCAATTTATTTTCATTAAAAAAAAAAGAAAAATAATTGAAGGCTCGGCGCCTGTAGCTTAGCGAGTAGGGCGCCAGCCACATACAATGAAGCTGGCGGGTTCGCCGGCCAGGGCCTGCTAAAACAATGACAACGGCAACCAAAAAATAGCCAAGTGTTGTGGCAGGCGCCTGTAGCCCTAGCTACTCCGGAGGCTGAGGCAAGATAATTGCTTAAGCCCATGAGTTTGAGGTTGCTGTAAGCTGTGACGCCACAGCACTCTACCGAGGGTGACGGCTTGAGGCTCTGCCTCAAAAAAAAAAAAAAAAAAAAAAAAAAAATTGAAAAAAGAATTATACAATCTTTAGAGTTGAAAAGTCCTTTGAACCATCTAAATATATTTCCTACCTATCATAGGATTGCTTTAGTAACTTCTCTGGGCAATAGTACATTTGTGGCCTAGATTCTTAAGATGGGGGAGGTACAGAGTAAGGTTCTTTGGTTTGAATGTTATTTTGAGTTCACTTTTAAAAAGTTGTTTATTACTACATGGGTCTCAAAGGTAACATGGCTTGAAAGTAGTAGATCAAAAGTAATCTGTGCCATTAGTTTACTTTCCATTACTTCATTGTCTCTTGCTACACAACTTCCCAATTTTAAAAAAGCTAAATTTGTTACCTACTAACAATTTTTATTTCCTTCGGACTTACTAAGTTCTTTCTTTTTTTCTTTTTTTTTTGCAGTTTTTGGCCGGGGCTGGGTTTGAACCCACCACCTCCAAGCCACAGGTGCCACCCTCTACTAACAATTTTTAAATGTCCTTAAAAAGATGTGAGCTACTAAAGAGTACCCAAGTTACTTTTGGGCCCAATATTGAATAGGTTTTTCAGCTTCTAAAAATCTTTTGTAAAGTATGGCATAGATGGACATGGCTTTATTCAGTCATTCACTCAACAAATACACAGTAAAGGCCCAACTATGCTGGAATTGCACTGGGAAGATATAAAGAGCAAGAAAGACACTATTCCCAGTCTAAAGGAACTTTGTTTATAGAAGACAGATTATCACAGAGAATTACAAACTGAGAAAAGTGCTAGGAAGGCAAAGTACAGGATGCTTTGAGAACATGTAATAGGGGAAAGTGAACTAGTATGGGAATTCAAAGGATTTGCTGAGGAAGTGATGGTCAAGCTGAGATATGGAAGTCATTCATATTCATGAGAGGATTGGCCCAATAAGCCAAGCTACCTTTGGCATCTTTATCCTAAAACAACCTCTTTTTTGAAAAAAGAAAGACAAACTGTATCATAAAGATGTTTAAAAACTAGTAAAGGTTTTTCAGGGGAAGAGACAAGGTCTTACTCATCTTTGAATACCCCACATAAGCTTGCCTAGTACTATTACAGCCTTTCGATATTTGTTGAAATGATTAGGGTTAGTATTAAATCAATGTTCATCTTGTTTTTATGTAAGCAAAACAAATTCATAATCCTTCATCTTCTCACACAAACCCCATTTAGGACTTCCTCGATTGTGAAAAGATGTTTTCATATACCTCACACATTACTATGAACACCCAATAAAATAATATCCGGCAAAATGCTGGGATAAATTCTGAAGTGCTTGGAGTATACTGTATCCCTGTGACCAAAAAGCTTGATCAGTCTCTTGTGACTAAGACTTCTTTAGAGACAGTTGTGCTTCATTTTCCTTACCATGATAAAATATTCTAACACAGGTTTGCATCCCTTTTCCAGGCTTAGTTTTCTCTGAGGAGGGTTAGACTACATAAACTCAAAGGTCCATTTTAGCTGTAGACACTTAACTTACAAACATTTTAAAAGGGTCAAAATTATAATCTTGGTAAATAAAAAAAATTACAGTCTTGGCATAGGAGTTAGACTACTTCATCTACTCTATTTCCCCAAGACCCCAAGCTTCTTCTCAGAAATGGCAGCACATAATTCACGATTTAAGTTCTTAAAAAACCTATTTCCACTCATTTTTACAGGCAGACTTACATGGAATTTACTCATCCAAATTACACCTTCTGAATGATCTGAATAAATACTACAAAAACATTTTTTTTGAGACAGAGTCTCACTTTGTCACCCTGGGTAGAGTGCTGTGACAGAGTCTCACTTTGTTACTCTGGGTGTCGTGGAGTCATAGCTCACAGCAACCTCAAACTCTTGGGCTCAACTGATCTTTGTGCCTCAGCTTCCCGAGGAACTGGGACTACAGGCACCCGCCACAACGCTGGCTATTTTTAGAGATGGGGTCTCAACTCTTAGTCAGGCTGGTCTTAAACTCATGAGGTTAAGCAAGCCACCTGCCTTGGCCTCCCAAAGTGCTAGGATTATAGGCATGAGCCACCATGACCAGCCTTATGCAAAATTTTATATGCTTTAGGTGGACTTGGTGGTTTGTGCCTATAATACCAGCACTTTGAAGCAGGAAGATAGCTCGAGGCCAGGAGTTCAAGACAGCCTGGGCAACATATCAAGAACCAATCTCTACAAAAAATTTAAAAAGTAGCCAGGCATGGCTCGGCGCCTGTATTTCAGTGGTTAGGGCACTGGCCACATACACCAGGGCTGTCGGGTTTGAACCCAGCCAGGACCAGCTAAACAACAATGACAACTACAACAAAAAAATAACCAGGCATTGTGGCAGGCACCTGTAGTCCCAGCTCCTTGGGAGGCTGAGGCAAGAGAATCACTTAAGCCCAAGAGTTTGAGGCTGCTGTGAGCTGTAACACCATGGCACTCTACCAAGAGCAACATAGTAAGACTCTGTCTCAAAAAAAAAAGTAGCCCGGCATGGTGCAGCATACCTGTAGTCCCAGCTACTCAGGTCACTGAGGTGGGAGGATCAATTGAGTCCAAGAGTTCAAGGTTGCAGTGAGCTATGATCCTGCCACTGCAATCCAGCCTGGGTAAGAGAGAGAGAGAGGACAGAGCAAGACCCTGTCTCTCTAAAAAAAAACAACTATGTATGAGTGTGTGTGTATACACACACCTCACAGGAAAAAAAAAACAGTAGAAACACCCAACTGTCTAAAATATAGATTTATAGGTTCAGTGCCCATAGCCCAGTGCTTAGGGTGCCAGCCACATACTCTGGGGCTGGCAGGTTCGAACCTGGCCCAGGTCTGATAAATAACAATAACAACTACAACAAAAAAATAGCCGGGGCTCGGCGCCTGTGGCTCAATGGGCTAAGGCGCCAGCCACGTACACCTGAGCTGGTGGGTTCGAATCCAGCCCGGGCCCGCCAAACAACAATGATGGCTGCAACCAAAAAATGGCCGGGCGTTGTGGCGGGCGCCTATAG
>CAUYRH010069494.1:0-17001 GCA_963574655.1 Perodicticus potto | reverse complement strand
GTAATCAGTAATAGGCAAAGGTAGAACAGCATCAGGTCAGAAGCACTTATTCAGTGATGCTAAAAGAAAACCATATTAGGAT
The DNA here is from genome assembly GCA_963574655.1 of Perodicticus potto. Lineage (NCBI taxonomy): Eukaryota > Metazoa > Chordata > Mammalia > Primates > Lorisidae > Perodicticus > Perodicticus potto. Next base: position 16,919 of record CAUYRH010069494.1, on the reverse strand, counting down.
TTTTCTAGCTGTTTCCTAAATAATAACTTCAAACTTTCTTTTGGCTCACAAGTGTAGGTAGGCTGTGGTTGGCTGTCTTCATTGTCTGCCTCCGTAGAAGATGGAGGATTCCAGGATTTTACCGGTGAATGATGTATACAGGAATCAACTCCTATAACTTTAACAGTAGAAGAAGACAAGATAACAGGAAAGGGGACTTCCAATATCAGGTGTATCTTGATCAAGCAGAATGATTTTGAAATATTTCTTTTTTTTCTATTGTCTATAGGATTTGGCATGATCTGTTTTTTGCAACTCTCCTTTACTTTTATTTGTATGGTATTAGTTGTCTAGTTTTTGAGACTTTGGGAAAAAAAAATAGGAAATTAACTGATGACTTCATGCTGAGCCTCAGAGTCAAAACGCTCTATAACGTCTTATTTGACGATGTGTACGTTGCTTTCTTGGCATTATTATTGCTAATATTGCTTGATATTTCGATGCAGTAATTGTCTGTTTTCTTTTCTGAATGTATTTATCTTCATTCATTCTTTACGTGGTTTTTGTTTCTAGTCCTTATCCTAAACATTGTTATTGTTATTGAATTTTAAGCCTTTTAAATTCTGTGAAGGCAAAAAGTGGAAACCTAATTAACACATGTATATGTAAAAATAAAAAAAATTAAAAAAAAACTTTTACAAAAAATTGTCACAAAAAATAGGATTACTTTTAAATCTACAAGTTTATTTATTTATTTATTTATTTTTAGACAGAGTCTTCCTTTGTCACCCTGGGTAGAGTGCAGTGGCATCACAGCTCACAGCAATTTCCAACTTTTGGGTTTGAGAAATCCTCTTGCCTCAGCCTTCCAAATAGCTGGGACTACAGGAGTGTGGTCCTAGACCTGGCTAGTTTTTTTCTATTTTTAGTAAATCTCGCTCTTGCTTGGGCTGGTTTCAACTCCTAAGCTGAAATAATCCACTCACTTCAGCCTTCCAGAGTGCTAAGATTACAGGAGTGAACCACTGGCCTGGTTAAATCTACAAGTATGTATTGCTATATTTTTTCAGAGTGACAGAATAGAAAAGTTGGAAGAGTTTTTTAAAAAGTGGTAGAAAGGGAAAGAAGATGAGCAAATATAGCCTTGTAGCAAAAAAACCGGTGTTGTGAGCTTGACCCCTAATTAGTTGTTATTACCTTTGGGGACATCATTAATCTCTTGGATCTTGGTTCCCTTACTTATGAAACGGGCTATCGTTGAGACATAGGTTTATATCCAATGTGTTCTTATCTTTAAAAACCATTTAAGTTCACATTTTGTATCTCGAAAGTGCCTGAAAACGCTTTGTCCCTCTCTGGGCTTTGGGATGTCTAGAGAATAGCCAGCCACCTTTCTATCGCATTTCCATCCTTGAAGTAGTGTGAGCTGAGAACTAGGAAAGGGCTGAGAGGTGGAGGGCTAGAGAATCACTTTTGTAGGAACGAGAAAAGTGGCCAGTTATTTAGATAACACTAAGGGCCTCTACAGCCAAGCACAGCAATTTTGGAGGCAGAAAGTATTCACTTAACCTTGCTGGACACAGTCATTTCTCACTTCATTAGCCCAAAGTTCATTTTGATCCAGGAATCCCATGCCAGGAACGTAGTTCATCCCACTTCTAATTCAAAACACCTGGCCTCCTTTGGCCAGGGGCCACATCCTGGGACTGGCTCATCTTTCTGTGGTGACCTGGGTCTTGCCTCAGCTTCCACTGCAACAGCAAACACATCACAAGGAAAGATTAATTCTAATGGAACAAGGCCAAGGAAAACAAGTCCAACTGGGAGTTTAAAATGTTGAAAACCTATTAGCTAAGACAATGGGAGCCAGCATTAGCCCCAAAGTAAGAAACGTGCCTAATTAAAGAAGCAAGAGATGTTCAAAGCAGCCTGCCAGTTCCGGGGAATGAGGGCAAGACTCCTGCAAGGGTAAAGTGACTGTAATAAAAGCATTGCCAGAGCTAGTTAGTTAGATGAGGAAAACCACCCAGTTCACTTCCATGCTGACAACTCGGCTGTGGCTCTGACCCGTTAAGGCAGCAACCTCGTCCTGATAAGTCTCAGGGTCACCTGTGGGGCCGTAGAGGGTATGCCTTGATTTAATCTGAAGATATAGACAATGTAAAAGAGGAAGTGTGAACACAGGTTTCTTGGTGGTAGTGGGTTTAAATCCGACGTCTACCTTCACAGGTTGGGGTGTATATAGCACTTGGAAAGCAGCACGATAATTTTCTAGTTTGGGTTTTGTGCGTTTCTCCCTCAGTTCTGTCCTACCTCTTTCTTCTGTCTGCTTCCCATTCCAGTTTTTCTTGGCCCCTTTACACAACAGAGAGAAAAGGCAGGAATAGGAGGTGGCATTCCGAATAGCAGCTTTTCTCTGCCAGGATTTGCAGGTTCACATTAATTCAACGCATCTTCTCTCGAGTGGCTCCTCTGCCAGTCCTGGTACTGGGAACTGCAGAGATAAATGGGTCTTTGTTTTAACTGAGCCCACTGACCTTCCTCACCCCTGGGCCTTGGCCACCCTGCTAGTCCTGCACCGTTCCTCACTGGCACAAGCCCGGAGAGTGCTTCCTTCTCAGCCAAAGGCCGACAGCCTGAAACACTTGCACTATTCTTTCCCCTCCCACTAGGCTTAGTATAAGGCCCAACTGGGATTATTGGGTAGTAATACTGATAACAGAAATAGAGGAGAATAATGGCTCAAATATAATTTTGTTTTTATTATGGATAATAGATTTTGTTTTTTTCTTTGAGACAGAGTCTCATTATGTCCCTTGGTAGAGTGCTGTGGTGTCACTGCTCACAGCAACCTCAAACTCTTGGGCTTAAGCGAGTCTCTTACCTCAGCCTCCCGAGTAGCTGGGATTTCAGGCACCCAGCACAACACCTGGCTATTTTTTTTGTTGCAGTTGTCATTGTTGTTTTAGCTGGCCCAGGCCGGGTTTAAACCTGCCAGCCTCAGTGTATGTGGCTGGCGCCCTACCCACTGAGCTACAGGTGCCACCCTGGATAATAGAGTTGGTTTAAGTCATCACCCGATGCTCTTTTGCAGGTGGATGTGGGTCAGACTGGAGTGATGGTTAAAGTACTGCTCCATACTAGCTAGAAATAACTGCTGTCCCAAGGGTCCAAGTATGTCCTTTGATCTAATCTTCTAAGAACTTTATAGGAACATGCTCCTAGCTTTCCCAAATTTGGGAATAGAAGGGCAAATGCCCGTCTCCGTGAGTGCTGTCAGTACTCAACCTGGCACTCAGGCGAACATGTCTTGTGATCGCTGTGTACCTGGGCAATACTGGATGTGCTTTGTTTGAATATTGCCCTGATCATCCCATTTGACAAGGTGGAAGGCAAAGCGCAAAGTATTTCAGTAACTTGCCAAAGGGGCAGAGATAATTAGAGGCTGAACTGAGTGTTAAACCCAGGTCTGACTCTAGACCTTTCTCTCCAACCCACACTGACTCTCCGGGAAGCAGTGCCGGGTGGAGAAGTTCAGGGCTCATTATGCAGCACTCACTTCCCTTGCTGGCTGCCTTTTCTTCCCACTAGGGGGTGCAGCAGCCTTCAATTCTGAGGAGTTAACTGGTACTTTGTTACGTGTGGGAAGCATGCTTAGAACGAGACACTGGGAATGCTCCAGAAACAAATGCACAGTACTTTCCTGATGGGTATTTACACATGTGTGAAAATGCATGAACATTTTGGTAATAGAGACATATGAAAACTCTTGAAATGCCCATCAGTAGGGAGTGATTAAATCCATGAAAAGGACCTTCAGAGAATGGAATATTGCACGGCTCTTAAAAAGGTGGGTGGATATATATGTGCTGATCTGGAAATATGCTGAAGATAAATTAAAAAGATAGACAGTAAGTATGTCATTTTCCCTGTGGTAAATACAAAAAAAGGGGAGGACAAGGGAGCTGCAGATGGGAGGTAGGGACCAGTGTGGTGTGAAAAGTGAGAAGCTCACAGGAGGCCTCCAGCAGGGGTTCCCAGGCCCCTGAAGACACAAGTCCTCTTGGGACTACATGACACAGTCCTCGAAGGGATGATGTTTACCAACTCAACTACTGGGAGAAATTTTTTTTAACGAACCCTTTTTCTAAATAATTTTTTTGGTACTTACTCTGTGTTTACCAAACAAGATAATAACTTCAGATTTAGCTGGGTTCTTTTGGTTTTTATATTTTTTGAAGGGTTGGCTAAAATTTCTAACTTTACCAAAGTTTGTAGCTCACATCTCAATAGAACAGGGGTATTTTACATCACATAACTGCAGAGAAACTGAAGCAATACTGCTTTTAAAATTTTTTTCCCCTCCTTATTATTGGATTGTTAATATATTACAAAAGAAACAACAAAATTCTGTATAGGCATTTTTCTAAAGTCAATGTTCTTTGTCCAGATTTTAGGCTTTTTGAAGATTAAAGAAAAGTGGATCTGGTGTAGTGTGGTATTCATCCTTCTCCACACACTTACTACAAAGACTACAATTCACTCTGGGAGGCCGAGGCAGGTGGATTGCTTGAGCTCACAGTTTTGAGACCAGCCTGAAATAGAGAGTGACACGCATCTCTAGAAAACAGCCAGGCATTGTGCCAGGCGTCTGTAGTCCCAGCTACTTGGGAGGCTGAGGCAAGAGAATCGCCTGAGGCTAAGTGTTGGAGGTTGCTGTGAGCTATGATCCCACAGCACTCGACTGAGGATGACATAGTGACACCCTGTCTAAAAACAAAAACAAAAACAAAAACAATTAAAAATATTGAGCAGGGGTTGGGGAGGATGTGGAACGACCAGAACTTTCATAGTATAATCACTTTGGTGGAGAGCGTGACGGTTCTTAAAAACCTAACTGTATGCTTATCACTCAGCCATTCCATTGCTACTAATAGTTATTTATCCAGTAAAATAAAAGCATATGACTCGTACACAAACATTTACAGCAGTTTTATTTCAAATAGTCAAAAACTGGAAAGAACTTAAATGTCCAGTAATAGGTGAATGAATAAACAAATTGTTGTATATCCATGTGATAAACAATAAACTCAACAATAAAAAAGTAATGAACTATGCAACATGAACAAATTCAAAATAATTATACTGTGCGAAGAAGCCAGACAAAAATACAGGGTGTCCATAAAGTTCATGTGCAATTTAAATTCGTTTAGCATAGTAAATTGTGCATGAACTTTATGGACACCCTGTATATTATATGCACTATGATTTCATTTACATAAAATTCTAGAAATTACAAACTAATCTTTAGTGACAAAAAAACAGATCATTGATTGCCTCAGGCTGGAGATGGCAGGAAGAAATAGAAAAAAAGTAAGAAGTAACTTTTGGGGGGTGATGAAAATTTTACTTGCCTTGACTTTAATGACAAGTTTCAAATTGTACACTTGCTGTGCAGTTGATTGTATGCCAACTCTATCTCAATAAAACTACTTTAAAAAGTAAACAATAAAAAGCAGAATTTGACAGGACTTTTAAGTTTCTGGCAGGTAAGTGAACTGACACATACTTAAATTTATCAATGTAAAGAGAGGCAAAAGGTGTAGGTGGAGAGATAATGAATATTTTCGTTCTTTTAGAGATCCAAGTTTGGATGTGTCTTTTAAACAAAGAAAGGCCTAAGTGGGTATTAAAAATGCCCGTGATTTTACTGTTGATAAAGTCATGCCTTTTCTCTTACTGATATATCGTTGGGTAAACACTTGAGTGTGTTTTTTTTGTCGTTGGATAATTAAAAGCACACTCTCAGTCGGTATTTGTGGAAGGACAGATTTGGTGGCTAGTGGAGAGGTTGGCAGTTGGATCTCTGAGGACCTTTTAAAAGATCACTTATGATTTATTTCCTTTAATTTTCATCAATACAGGGAAGCTTGTAAGTTTTTAACAGCCCACTTTCTTCATCGTAGCATTGAATTTTATCACATGCAGCTTTTTGTAGGATCCTTTAATGTCTTACCACCAACTGAGCCAGATGGTGTCTTAAAGCTTTGGTTGAGATAATTGGATCATTTGTTTTTCTCAAACACAATATTTAGAAGCTTTTCCAAGAGAAGTGCTCTTCAACATATTAGCCTACTTCAAAGTGCCATCATCAGAAAGCAGAATTCTACTTCATTTTTTATTTTTTCCAAAACATTTTAGAGAGAAAATGATGTTTCTTTTCTGTGTTATTAATCTTATTTCTATAGATTGGATCTCAGAAATGCATGCTAGTAGTAACGACGAGACTTGAAAAAAATGCTCATGGCAAAGGTGGTGATTTTATCCCAGCTGTGGACATACAGCTTTAGAAAATGCCAAAAGCCAAAGGTGACTTCAGTGGTCATGATCTTGCATCTTTAATTTCTTTCTTTCTTACGTTTCCTTTCTTGCAGTTGCTTTTCTTGCCACTATTGCAAAAAATGAATTAACTATTTTCTAAATAGAGAGAGTTTAGTGATTGGTTATGTGTCAAAGGCAGTTCAAGCTTTTAAATTAGCAGAGTAGCTTCTTAAGACTCCATATTAAATAGCTCAGACCTCAATTGGAGAAAATTATTGCTCCCAGCTCCCACCTTAAAGCAATAGAATACAGCTTCCACAATTACCATGTAACCAGCACAAATAGGAACGTGTCTTTGGATGGAATTATAAAGGAAGAAGAAATTTATCGATGTATAAAATGGACCTTATAAAGATTAGCAATATGCCAAGAAGCCCTTTATCATTGTTCTGCTTTCTTGAAAGTAATTTTTGCCCTGCAAGACTCTAAGACACATAATGCAGGCAAGTACCTTAATGCTAGAGGCTTCCACAGATTCCAGCTCAGAGACTTGTCCTTGAGGCCATCTTCTGAGTCTCTCTCAGGATGAAAGGGAAAATGAGCCAATGGGGGTAATTGGCCTTTGCAATTTCAGGCCAGAGTCACAGGAATAATGAGAGTCTACTGTCAGAGAGGTAAAGGGGAGAGGGAAGAGGGGAGAGGCATGAGCAAGTGGCCAAGACCTGGCCTTTGGGCGAGGTGCCCCACTCCAGGACCTGGAGTGTACCTTGTTACTGTAGTGTGGGGCCGGTTTCACTGTGACAGAAGACATTTTCTGCCCACAAAGTTTCCTCCCATATGTCAGGTTCTAGAAGATAATTTAGATTTGTGCTTTATGACTTATAGAGCACTGTTTCCATATACACTTATCTTACTCACTCACTTCAAACTAGTTTGAAGTAAGTGCTGTTGTCATCTTAATTTGCATAGAAGAAATTGGGTTCAAGGCTAAGTTGTATGCTCAGGGGGACATGGGTAGAGCAGAGGAGAGCACAAACTTGAGTCTGTATTTTATTTTATTTTTTTTGAGACAGAGCTTCAAGCTGTCACCCTGGATAGAGTGCTGTGGCATCACAGCTCACAGCAACCTCCAATTCCTGGGCTCAAGCGAGTCTCTTGCCTTCGCCTCCCAAGTAGCTGGGACTACAGGCGCCCAGCACAACGTCCGGCCATTTTTTGGTTGCAGCCGTCATTGTTGTTTGGCAGGCCCAGGCTGGATTCGAACCCGCCAGCTCAGGTGTATGTGGCTGGTGCCTTAGCCAGTTGAGCCACAGGCGCCAAGCCAGTCTGTATTTTCTTATGCCATCCTCAGGTAATGTTTTGGCTTAATGGTTTGTTTTTTTTTTTGAGTATTTTTTTTTTAATTTTTTCAAATTAATAGGAGTGTACAATTTTTAGGAAATATTGCTCTCACTTCTAGGGTAAAGTTCCATTTTTAGAAGAGCCCCTCTTGGCTTAATGTTTTAACACCCTAGAGAAATAGATTAACTTTTAAAATTTATTACAGCAACCTGATACTAAATAACAAATATTTATTCTATGAAGAAGTTTAGCGTGATGAATGGATTCTGGAATCAAAATGCTGGGGTTCAAATCCAAGCTCTGTCAATCCCAGTGGTGTGACCCTGGGCAATAGTTCTGACCTCTTTGTTAGTACTGTTCTTTATTTCATAGAGCTGCTTTGAGAGTTAATGAGTTAATAAGTAGAAAGCACTCAGAACACTGCCTGGCACCTTTTGCAATCTCCCTATTAGTTCTAACCACAACAGCAAATACCATTGTTATCATAATTGATCCTTATTAGAATAGTAACGAAAAGCATTTATTACATTTCTTCCAGCTCTCTGGGAATAAAAATGAGTTCTGAATGGCAGCCTTTAATGTTGATTTGAATCCTGCCAAGAATACATTAGGCGTTGGAAAGCTGCATTACTCTAGCAAATTCTTGTTTTCATTCCCAGCCAATACCTCAAGGAGCAGGAAATGTACACTTACTTTCTAAGGTGTTTTATTTATACCTCCCAGTTCATATCTAGGGATTACTGGATTTATTGAGTTCTACCTACTCTCCTCCCCGAAGCTCTATACTATCGAGAGAGCTTGTAGTAGGAGTGAATACTTAATTCTGGAGATACACACATGTGGCTTGCTTGGTATCTGTATTTATTTTTTGCCTTTCTTAATGTTCAATCCTTGGATGCCTTCTCTGCTCTATCACATCTGTTTTCTTAGAGTTATTATCCGGTTATGTGACTTTAAATAGCAACACTGTGCTAATAGTTACCAAATTTAAGTCCAGGCTGAGTTTTTATTTTCCCCCTGAATTCCAGGCTTTAATGTTCAATTGTCTACTTCACCTCCCTTCTTGAAAGTCCAGCAAATGTCTTGAAATTAACATGGGCAAAACCACTGCTGATTTCTCCTCTCCAAACCAGCCTCACCTTTAGTTTCTCCCTTTGTGGATGGTGGTGTCTCCCCCATCCTTTTGAGGGTTAAGGCCCCAAATCTGGGAGTCACCTGTAACTCTTCTCTTTCATACCTCCATCCAATTTGTTAAGAAGTGAGATTGTGGCTTGGCTTCTGTGGCTCCCCGGGCTAAGGCGCCAGCCACGTACACCTGAGCTGGCAGGTTCGAATCCAGCCCGGGCCCGCCAAACAACAATGATGGCTGCAACCAAAAATAAATGGCCAGGCGTTGTAGCGGGCACCTGTAGTCCCAGGTACTTGAGAGGCGGAGGCAGGAGACTCACTTGAGCCCAGGAATTGGAGGTTGCTGTGAGCTGTAATGCCACGGCACTCTATCCAGGGTGACAGCTTGAGGCTCTGTCTCAAAAAAAAAAAAAAAAAAAAGAAGTGAGATTGACTCTATCTTCAATTCAGGATCTGACTACTTTTCATCAATTCCATTACTACTGCCCTGGTCTGAGCCATCTGTATTTCATGTGGATTATTATAAAGTGCTCCTGAACAGTCTTAATTATTCTGCCCTCATTTCCCTATAGTTTCTTTTTAACTCAGCAGCTAGAATGATGTTTTTAAAATGTAAGTCAGATGATGCCACTCCTCACTTGAGCCATGAACTGGCCTAGAGATCTGTCTGCTCACACCACTTAATTATTCTCTGATGACCTTTCCTACTCTTCTCCTTGTTCAGCTCTCTGCTGCCTCCAGGGCTTTTGCCCTCTTCTTTCCGTTGCCCGAAACACTCTTGCCCTTGTTATCTGCTTGGCTGACTCTCTCACCTCTGCAAGTGAAAGTGCTTAAATCCCACCTTCCTGGCCAGGCCTGCCCTGACCACCCTATGCATTGCTGCAAAGACTCCTTGCCTGCTTTCCTTTCCTCCAGATTTCCATAACACTGCTCCTCTTTTTTCCTCATGGTCCTGTCCATAACAACATGGGCTGTTTCTTCATCCAAACCCCTGGGACCAGATGCACTTCAAAATATAGCCTTTTCCACATTTAGCAGAGAGCGTAGCGCATATACCATATAGTACATTTCAGTGAGTTTTTTTTTTTTTTTTTGACGGAGTCTCACTTTGTTGCTTTCAGTAGAGTGCCGTGGCGTCACAGTTCAAGTCACAGCACACTCTTATGGCTAGGGTGATTCTTTTGCTTCAGCTTCCTGAGTACTTGGGACTACAGGCGCCCACCACAATGCCCGGCTATTTTTGTTGCACTTGCCACTGCTGTTTTAGCTGGCCAGGGCCGGGTTCGAACCCATCACCTTCGGTATATGGGGTTGGCACCCTACCCACTAAGCCACAGGCCCCGCCCATTTCAGTGAGTTTTGCATTCAAACACATTAGTATTTCCAAAGCAAAACACAGAAACATGTACAATAACTAGAATAAAGATTATACAAGGATGCTTGTCAGTTAAATTTAGGTCACATTAAGTGACAAATGAACAATAATCCTAATCCTTAGATCTTTTTAGACTTTGATCTTGCAGATGAGGGATCATGGACCAGAATTTAATTATTTGTCGTATTTATCCCTCCACTGGAGGATCGACCCTTTGAGGGCAGTGTTCGTGGTCTTGGGTTCACTCACATATCCCAAGGGCTGAGAATAGTACCTTGCACAGAGTGAATGTTCTACATATATTGTTGGAATGAACGCATTTGCCACAACTCTTGGTTTCCTTCTTTCTCCATTTAATGAGCTGACGATGGTTTATTGAACATGCATGCCTTACATGTATGCTTTCCCATCTGGACCTTCCCTTCCTTTGATCCTTCAACTCTGCCCTTTATGTATTTTTATTAAAGTCATACCATCTTTCACAGTAGCAGCTCAATTTCCCTTCCCATGGCTCCGTGCTAAGTCGCTTGTGAGGGCCTTTCCCTATCAACTACTATAGTCATTGTTTTTCTAATACTGCCTTTAATCCAATACTCATGTACTTCATTTCTTTTATTAATGACTTTTTATGGTAAATAATCATCACTTTACCTAAACTGCAAGTTCCTTGAGAATTAGGGCTTTAATCACCACCACCAGCAGCAGGGTGTTAAGTAAAGTTCTCATTTCACAGTGGTAGACTCCCCATTTAACAAATTACTACATTTTCCCATTTTTGTACTAGATGCAGGGACTATAATGATCTGTTTAATTCACTTCTTACCATAAAGAAGTTTACTTACTGGCTACTGAGAAGGAAAAAAAGAAGAAGAAGAAAATAGGCCATTGCAGTTGAATTGTTTGGAGTTATGATTGGGGTGGGGTGGGGGTAGTGGTATCAGGACTGTGATCAGTTAGCCAAGCCTTGGAGGACCAGGGATCTTCCCCAAGCAATCTGCCCCAAGGCAACTAAGATGAGATGCAAAAAATAGTAGTCATCCAAAAGAAGAGGCAAAGGAAAAGAATGTTGCACGTGAAGGGGATTGCACGTGCAAAAACCTGGAGGCAAGAGAGTGTGTGTAACATGCCACTCTGTAAGGCACTCAGGAGACGAACTAAGGCACTTTGGGAGTTGGCATATGGGTTGTAAGGGAGGTGAGTGGTGCTCTGAAAGATGAAGTTGGTTTTGAGGGAGGCAGAAGCCAGATTGTGAACATTATGGTGAGGAATTAAGGCTTATTTTGAAAGAAGCAGTGACTTATTCAGGGATTTAAGCAGGGGTCTGTGATGTGCTCAGACTTAACATTTTTGAAAGATTGACTTGCTGTAGGGTGAAAAATGGATTGGAGAGATCAAGGCTGAAAATGGAGAAAGCAGACCTTTTATTTTTTTTTTTTGGTATTTGTGGCAATTCCTTCTTGAAAAAACATGGTTAGTGTTTGCAGGATGGAAAATAAATCTTAAGGATTAGGCTGAGGAGAATATGGGGATGTGATAACACAATTTAATGATTAAAAACCACTGGATTTTATTTTATGATCTTTGAGAAAATAGATTTCCCCTCAATAAAAGAAAAATGCATCCATGAAATAGCTGAGTGACAAGTATGTGTGCCACAAAATAAGATCTCCTCCAAGCTGCGCTGTCCCTGCCAGGCCAGAGATAGGGGGTCCAGAGGACAGAGAAAGGACAGGTCAATGCAACAGAAAGACTGACAGTGATAAATGGGGTGTGAACTCTGGGAGAACCAAGAGCCCAGTGCACCCCATACTCTTCCCCGATGAAAACAACCTTCACAGACTCTTAAAGAAATGAATCTGTTAAACAGATGCCTTCAACATGTCACTTGCAGACAAAGCTTTTTTGCTAAAACTCTTCTCAGAAAGGTTGATACTGAATAAGTCTAGTGAGAGGAATAATTTGTCAAGCTAATTTATTATAGTCCAAGGAGGTTTCTGAATAATAGGAGCCACTGGGGACCAGAAGGCAGTCAGAGTGGAGTATTAGTAACTCTGCCCAGCAGACCCAGGCCTCAGTATGTTTATTTGTTTTTGGTTTTCTTACATGGGTGAGGCTAATATTGTCCTCAGTTTTTTAGTTCTGTTAATAACAGCTCATTCTTCATTCATTTTGAAAGAGAAAATGTGAACATGATGTGGGAATACTGAGTTTCAAATAGGATTCACCAGGGAAAATTGTATCCGGGAATTAAAACTGTCAATAAGACAGGCAATGGTTCAGCTTGCTGCCCCCCTGCAGCTCCAGTGTAATAGGATTCTTAGGGAAACAACCACCAAAATTGGTTGTCTAAGGCAGTAGCTTAGGCCCATCAGCCCCCTCAGAAAAGCTCACAACCCAAACCCAAACTGCTAAGCACTATAGGGGAACATTTATTTTCTGCCTTTATAAAATAGGACAAAAATAACCTCCTGGCAAAAACAAAAACACAAACAAACAAAAGTAATTTCCTAGTAACCAAATGGGAAAATTATCATCGTTCTGATAGAAATGGTCATGTTTCAAGAGAAAGAATTAATAACGGTTACGTGGCTGTACATTTCTGGAAGAATTATTTTCATTAGTCACGGTGATGACTATATTTGTCAAACTATTACCAAGAAAAAAAAAAAGAAGAAGAAGAAGAAAGAAAAGGAGAATGTGTAGATGAGCTTAGTCTGATGAGACTGTGTGATCATTACTCTGAGGTCTGGGCTGTTCCTATTGTATCACACCAGTGCTCAGCCCCTTTTAAAAGCCCCAATTTTCTAATATGCTTTTCATGATCTCCCTGTCAGCATTTCAAGATTTAAAAAATAAATGACTCCCAAAATGTCTTGCAAAAGAATTTAACACTTCCGGGAATTAATTAATAGAAAACCTAAAGTTAAACCACTCCTTAGCCATCAGGGCCAGAAATATTATGAAAATGATCCTAAAGGAATCTTCAGAGCGTCCTACAAAGAGGTGGGGTTCTGCATCTGTTACCTATTAATTGTGTAACTTTAGAAAAGTATTTCCACTTCCTATCACAATTTTTTACCCTGCCAGATGAGAAGTTTGGACTGGATTATCTCTCTGGTCTTTCTTAGATCTGAAATTCATTATAATAGGTGGACATATTTAAATTCAGACAGTAAATACTTTTATTGCCAGGCTTCGGGGGGGCCAAGATGGATAGGGTAGGTTGCCCGCCTTTGCACCATTCACATTACACCTTGTGAGGTTCTGGCTTTTGTTCAGATGTGCAAATTAGTAGGATTTTTGCCATTTGCTTCTGAAAAACATATAATTAATACAAAAGTTTCCAGTGAAATATAAGTAGATGTAAATCTACGTGGTCCATTGGTGTTATTTTCATGGATGTGAGTTGGTAAGTGTCACGGCAGCCAATGTTCATGTGCGGCTGGTGGTAGATTTTCAGAGTAACTCCATGGATACTAATTTGTGGAGGCTTGTTTGTGCATGTTTGCATAAACACATACAAATACGCCCCTTCATTCGGTTCTAGGTTTCCCAATGCTGTTGTACTCACAACCACTCCTTCCACCCACATACATATTTTCAGCACAAAAATTTCATTGAACTTGACCTTGGATGGCCAAGTGCCTGACTGGAGGATTCAGTAAGAGAAAATTTATGTCCTTTTCTCTTGGTCCTCAAGGGAAGCATGGAGGGGCATTCTTATCCCACCTCGGAGAGCTTTACCTATTCACTATCAGGATCTGTCAGTAGGCTCTGTGGCTTTAAATAGAACGCCCTACAGGGCACATTGCAATATCCACACAGCAACAAACTCATCACACTGATCAAAGTCCTTTATTCCACCTTTCCATTTTGAGAATATTCTGACTTACATGAAATGTTACAGGAGATTTCCTCTGAAAGTGCTTCATTACTCCCCATTAACCTTCCTCAAAAAGTCAGTCCACTCAGATGACACACAAGACCTTTTCGGACTTACAACATTCCTTAGCCAGATGTTCAACAAGTATTTTCTCAGCCGGAAAGAAGAAGAAGAAGAAAAAAAAAAAACAGTGAAACTTGTCAGCAGTGGTGGGAATTACCAATATCAATGAATACTTATTTTTTTTTTTACTATCGCATGAGAGACTAGCAAAAACATTTGAAATGTGAATCTCAGTCTTATCCTTAATATACCTTAATACATTCCAGCTCTGGAATAGCAAAGAAAAACTGATGCCGGAGACAACAGAGGATGCAAAAATATGGAACATATTCAGAAGTTATTACTATTCATTCTATTTCCCATCGTAGGTTCACTCAACCTCTGTGTGATAAATGAACTTCAGAGTATGTTTGCATTGACATTTATGAGTTTCAAGAATGAATGACCTGATTTTTTTTGAGGGGCATTCCCCAGAGGGCTTATAGGTAACTGAAATATCTTTTGGCTCAGAATTTTTCTCAAGTAGCTTTGATGCCAGAGAATTTAATTGGATATGAAAACTCACTTAGGAATAAAAATCTGAAGGCGCTTTGGGCATTGCATTATGGGGCTAAGCCAAATATTTCGAGAACATTTTACTTCAAATGAAATTTTCATTCATTTGGTTGATTAATTAAATATAATTTTTCTTTCCCCTCTAAACTTGCCTGAGACGGAAAGGACTCTTTGAATCCATGGAAACTAAAAAGAACACTAAGTAAATTGGAACACAAGTGACCATTGGTTTGGGGCAACTTTGAAAAGTAACAGCTTTTTATCAAGGGAAGACACATGTTACTTCCTTTGATCTGCTCCTTTCTTCCTTTGCCTTGAAGCTGTTAGGGTCCCCTTTATGTTCTCGCCCAGCCTGTATGGTCACTAATCCCTCAGTTAAAGCGATTTGAAAGGCAGCTATGTTCACCCCTGTACCACCAAAGCCACTCAGTTAAAGTGATTTAGAAAAGAATTACAATTCACTCTGCTGCTTTCTCCCAAGATTCTCTGATCCTAGAGAGTTCTTAAGTAAGATTCAGCAAAGCAGTGCTCTTTTAAATCAGAATATGTTTGGATTCAGACTTGGGTTTTTTCAATTACTGACTTGGAAATTCTCCAAATCTGGATCATCCTATGGATAAGGCCTTTGTGACATAATAAATAATCTTGTAATTAAAAACTGAACTGTTGTCTTCAAAACACTTCTAGGATACCTCAATAAAATAGCTGAGCATTATAGATCACCTTTTAAAATTGTGGTATTTTAACTTTGAAAGTGTGGCATTGGAGTATGCACTGACAGATTACTCTAAAAAATAAATGTTCAAATTTAAATCTTGGCACTATTCTAGCTTAGTTAAAGGGCAGTTTCACCCTATAAAACAGTGGTATCATCCTGGACTTCATTTTGGTAGATGGTAAAATCCTTCAAGAAATCTCAAGTTTACTGAACACAGTTTTTTAAATATGGAGATTTGGTAAAAATGCTCCTCACTTGAATGACTAAGATAAATATTGCTCAAATTCCAATGTTGGAGAGATGCGGTCCAGGAAGTCACCTGCCAGGTCATATCCTTCTTATAGTTAAAGACGGAATGCAGGGAACCAGAACGGTCTATTCCTATCACACCTTTCTTCTCCAATGGAAAGAAATATTGTTTTTACTTTCATTTTATATTTAGTCCCTAAGCCACACGAAACTTACATGACTTATGAGGAAAGATCAGAAGGCTAGTTTTTTTTTGTTTTTTTTTTTTGGTAGTGTGATTGTTTTATTTTTTTTTTCTTATGGGAAGTCAAACTTGAATTAATTAGACATAGGAAGAGTGCCTGGGGTTGTTAGGTGTATACAATAGAATATAGAGGACTGTGAATAAGAAAGACTGGGATCTTGAGTAGGGAGCAAATAACAACTAAACTGAACAACTAAGATACATCAAGAAAAGCTTAGTATAGGTACCTGTGGCTCGGCACCTGTGGCTCAACCGGCTAAGGTGCCAGCCACGCACACCTGAGCTGGCGGGTTTGAATCCAGCCCAGGCCCACCAATCGACAATGACGGCTGCAACCAAAAAATGGCCGGGCGTTGTGGTGGGTGCCTGTAGTCCCAACTACTTGAGAGGCAGAGGCAGGAAGACTCGCTTGAGCCCAGGAATTGGAGGTTGCTGTGAGCTGTGATGCCACAGCACTCTATCCAGGTGACAGCTTGAGGCTCTGTCTCAGAAAAAGAAAAGCTGAGTATAGAATTAAGTTCTACTGGAGGAAAACATTGCTTTTTTAAATCTTTAAGGCAAAAAAATTTTAACAACAAGCCATAACAACTGACTTAGAACTAGAGGGAGAAAAGAAAAAAGCTGAAAGCAGCAAGACACATAGCAAAAGCTGACCTTTCTGTGATGTAAATCTGAGACGTTTCAAAAGAAGCAAACTATAGAATTAGAATCAAAACTACTCTAATGTTATTAAGAGTAAATCAGTACTTTGGGCTGGCAAGGTGACTCACGCCTGTAATCCTAGCACTCTGGGAGACCGAGGCAGTTAGGTGGATTTCTTTGAGCTCAGGAGTTTGAGACTGGCCTGAGCAAGCTTGACACCCCATCTCTACTAAAAATAGAAAAACTAGCGAGGCGTTGTAGCGGATGACTGTGGTCTCTGCTACTGGGGAGGATGAGGCAAGAGGATCGCTTAGGCCCAAGAGTTTGAGGTTGCTGTGAGCTATGATGCCATAGCACTCTAGCCTGGGACAACAGAGTGAGACTGTCTCAAAAAAAAAAAAAAAAAAAAAAAAAAAAAAAA
>CAUYRH010069493.1:0-13181 GCA_963574655.1 Perodicticus potto | reverse complement strand
ATAGCAGGGACTTTTTAATAGGTGGATGCTGATTTTTTTTAAGAGCTTATTTCTAAGGTAACTTATAAGGGAATAAACCTTTTTGACATTATTAAAATGTTCTTTTTCCTTAAAAAAAAAATCACATTTATGAAGTGTACCGGAGAGAAGGAGGCAGGAGAAAGGAAGTTTTTCCATTAATGCTGTTTCTTTGGTCTTGATCTCTATCCAGGTCAATGCAGTGCCCCAGAATGGTTACCATTTGCCAGGCCTGTCAAATTGACTGATATGTCAGAGTTTCCCATTGGGACATCTTTGAGGTATCAATGCCGCCCTGGTTATTTTGGAAGACAGTTTTCTATCACCTGCCTAAAAACCTTGGTCTGGACAGAAGCTAAGGACTGGTGTAGACGTAAGTAACTCTGGACTGGGAACTCCTCTGTCAAGCATCTGTAAGCTCTCATTCAATTTGTTCAAACGCTGGACCTGAGACACATATAACAATAAATTTGCCCAAGATATAGTGCATGTGAGAGTTATTCGTGTAGATCATCTCTTCTTACTGCTTTGACTTCCTGGTACCTTCATTTCAAGAGAAACAACCTTCACAAGGCATGATTGAGAGAAAATCCCCATTCTCTAGGGGTCTCCCATTTTCATGACTAAAATTGAGTAATGAGGGAATCAGACAGAAAAGAGAAGTATAATAAAAAAAAACTAGGAGACAGGAAAATCTCAGGCTTTGATATCTTTCAGTTATGCTGGTCGAATTATGGAGTATAGCATTTTGGTAATAAGGTTTAAACTTGTCTGGGAGGGATAATGTGAGTATGAGGGAGATCTGGAAAGGAAGTTTTTATGAAAATGATGGTCATCAGAGCTGCATATGTTCTTCAGTAAGCTTTGTATACTGAAAAAAAGTTCAGATTACTCTACCAAGCTGCTCCAAAATTCTGTTTCTGTCTCATAGGTAAACCATGTAAAACTCCTTCAGATCCTATGAATGGCATGGTGCATGTGATGACAGATATCCTGTTTGGATCCTCTATAAATTATTCTTGTGATAAAGGGTGAGTGGGCAGAAATATCTCTTGACTCAAGTATTCTAGAACAGCAATATTACCGTCTAGTCACATCTCAGAAAGGACAACTAGGCTATTACCATCTACTTTTAAAAGGCTTGGACATAGGTATTTAACTCCTGATTGAAATGAACAAAGGTATAATAGGATTAGGGGGCAAATCTATATCCTTGCCAGAAACTGGGCACTGCATGTAAGAAAAGTGTGGCATTCACTGGGTGGGAAGGCAGAAAATGGGGAAAAGCGTGGTCAAAGCACATGAACAGCCCCTAGAGTAGACATTGCTGGAAGAAAGGGAAGGCTAGGGAACAATTGCATGAGAGAAAAAAATCTTAAAGTTTGCTAGGGCTGCTATAAAAAATTTGTTCTCTCTCAAAATTTTGGAGTCTAGAAGTCCAAAATGAAGGTTTTAGTAAGACTATATTTCTTCTAAAACCACTAGTGAAGAATCATTCCTTACCTCTTTTAGCATCTGGTAGCCCCAGGCATTCCTTGGCATATGGCAGCGTAACTCCAATTTTTTTTTTATCTCTGTAGTCACATGGCCATCTCCCTTCTGTGTCTGGGTCTTCACCTGGTGTCCTTTCGGTGCACGTCTAGGTCCAATGATTTCTCTTATAAGGACATTAGTCATAATACATTCAGGCCCATCCTAATGACCTCATCTTAATCGATCACAACTACAAACAGTCTATTTCTAAATGAGATTACACTCACAGAGACTGGAAGTTAGGACTTCAACATACCCTTCAACATGCAGTTTAATCCATAGCAGAGTCCTCTTTGAAAATTTCAAGCATAAAGTGCTCACAGAGCAGCGTACCACTGGTAGTGCTCACTCTTGTCTCAGCACACAGTGGCAGCACTGCCTCAGTCTCATTCTTAATGTGAATAGCTAAGTCAGTTAGCAAATACAGGCTAAACATGTACTACCACACAGGTAACCAAAGAAAAAAATGGTAAATTAGACATCAAAAAAATTAGAAATTTTTGTGCTTCAAAGGACAATCAAAAAAGTGAAAAGACAATCCACAGAATAGAAAAAAATATTGTACATCACAGCTCTTATAAAGATCTCATATGCAGAATATATAAAAAGCTTTTAAACTTCAATAGTAAATAGACAAATAACCCAATTTAAAAATGGATAAAAGATTGAAAAGACATTTCTCCAAAGAAAATATACAAATGACCAATAAGCAATGAAAATATGCTAAGTATCATAGTTATTAGGGTAATGCAAGTTAAAACCATAGTGAGATACCACCACACACCCACTAAGATGGTATCATCTAAGAAGCAAACAGTAATAAACTTTCAAAAATATGAAAATTAGAACCCTCAGACATTGAGGGCCAATTTACCTGCTGAACAAGTCACCAAGCCAGCCTGTCTGAGGATGCCAGCAGAAAGCTCACTCATTGACCCTACTGGATAGCCTGCTCAGAATCTCTGTACCTGACTGGTGAAGAGCTTTTCCTGATGCACTCAGCATGTAAAGACTGGCATAGGTGTCTACTTCTTCAAATGTGCCAACACTAACACATGACCACAAGGATCACAAATAATCAGGGAAACAAAACCACCAATGGAAAAAAATAAGCAACAGTAACCTACTCTAAAGAAATGGAGCTCTATTTGACAAAGAATTCAAAATAATTTTCTTAAAGAGGCTCAAAGAGCTGCAAGGGAACACAGATAGATAATTGCACAAAATGAGGAACACATTACACAAACAAAATAAGAAGTTAAACAAAGAGCTGGAAACCTAAAATATGTAGCAGAAACTTTGGAGCTAAAGAATACAACGACTAAACTGAAAAATTCCATAGAGAGTTTCAACAGCAAATGAAAATCTCAGAAGGAGCAGGGCAAGAAAAAGTGACAGAAAACTTCTTTAAAGAAGTAGTGCCTTCCTTCAAATGAATACACTCCCCACTCCCCCACCCCTGTTCTAAGGCAGACTGGCAGGAAAATCTGAAAACCACTTGGGTGGGGGCACCGCTACCCAGCCCCATATTCTGGTGTGTTCTTTCTTGGTCCCCAGGATTTGTGTTTAAATTTTCCATCCCCAAGTCAAGAGAAGATTAAGGCTGCTCTGGACTCCAAGGTCAGGACGTAAGGCTTGGACTGCACCCCACCACACCACGTGGGGGTCACTCCCTCTCCACTAGTGGAGCCGCTACAGACAAGCCGCAGTGGCTGGTAATGCCACCTTGTCCCACGACCAGTACCGGGGTGAGGGGACACTCGTAGCCATGAGGGGACACTTCCCCATTGCTAGTGGAAGCCGTTGGTGTGGTGAGATCAGCAGCCTGGCTTACTTTTTTAAAAAGTTATTATTTTTAATAGACAAATCACAATTGTGTGCATTTGTGGGGTACTACGTGATGTTTAGATGTAATGTATGCAATGTGGAATGACTAAATCACACTAACGAAAGTAAAAAAAAAAAAAGAAGTAGTGCCAAAAATCTTTCTAAATCTAGAGAGGGAAAAGAACATTTAGATACGTGAAGCTAAAAGAACCTTAAATAGATTAAACATAAAGACATCTTTACCAAGACACATTATAATAAAATTCTCAGAAGTCAAAGACGAGTAAATTTTGAAAGCAGCAAGAGAAACACAACCTCTCGTGTTCAATAAACCTCTATAAGACTATGAATAGATTTCTCCAAAAAAATACTTGCAGCTAAGAGACAGGGGGATGATATATTCAAAATGATGGAAGCAGGACTCTGCCAACCTAGAATACTTCAACCTAGAGTGCTATACCCAGTAAGGCTGTCCTTCAGAAATCATGGAGAGATAGACCTTCCCAATAAACAAAAAAATCCAGAGTTAATCACTGCTAGATCTGCCTTTTAAGAAAATGCTAAAGGGAAATGAAAGGATACAGAACACACATGAAAGTATATAACTCATTGTAAAGGTAAGACTACAGTCAAATTCAGAATACTCCAAAACAGTGATGGTGATACATATAACTTTTAACTTTCAACTCTAGTAAAAAAGTTAAAAAACAAAAGTATTAAAAATAACCATAGCTATAACAATTTATTCATGAATAGTCAACATACAAAAGATGCAAATTGTCATATCAGTAATGTAAAATGTAGGAGAAAGAGAAGTTAAAATGTAGAGTTTTGTATGCAGTTAAAAGTTAAGTTGCTGTCAAGTTAAAATATACTTATTTTAACTACAAGATGTTTTATGTAAGCATCATGATAACTACAAAGAAAACACTGTAGCTATGATTTAATAATAATAATAATAAAAAGAAAACACTGTAGTTGATAGACAAAAACTAAAGAATCAAAGCATACCACTACAAAAAAAAAAGTAATTAAATTACAAAGGATGACAGTAAGAGAAGGAAAAAATGGAATAATAGAAACTATTGAAAATCATTTAACAAAATGGCAGTAGTAAGTTCTTACTTATCAGTAATTACTTCAATGTAAATAGATTAGTTTTTCATTCAAAATACATAGAGTGGCTGAACAGATTTAAAAAACAAGATCCAACTGTATGCTGCCAAAAGAGACAGAGCTTTTGGCATAGTCTGAAAGCAAAGGGATAGAAAAAGATATTACAAGAAAATGGAAATCAAACATAGCAGGAATGACTATATTTATATTAGTCTAAATTGGCTTTAAGTAAAAAGCCATCATCAGATACAGTAGTCATTATATAACAATTAAGATGTCAGTTACTCAAGAGAATGTATCGATGTAAATACTTAAGCACCTGACATTGGAGCACTTAAATATACATATCAAGTATTAACAGAACTAAAGGGAGAAATAGAAAACATTACAATAAAAGTAGATGACTTAAATAACTCACTTTGAATAATGGATAGATCATTCTGACATAAAATCAACAAGAAAGCAATAGTCCTAAGTAATACTATATACCAAATATATACAGAACCTTCCACCCAATAGCATCAGAATACACATTATTTTTAAGTGCAAACATTCACCAGAATAGATCACATTAGGCTACAAATTCTTAACAAAAAAAGAAAGTGAAAATCTTATAGCAAGTATGTTTTCCAGCCACAGTGGTATGAAAGTAGAAGTCAATAACAAGAGAAAAATTGGAAATTTTCAAACATTGTGGAAATTAAACAACCCACTCCTGAACAACCAATTGGATCAAAGAAGAAACCAAAACAAAAGTCAAAACTATTCTGTGACACAACACACCAAATGAAATTAGAAACACAACATCCCAAAACTTATGAAATATTGCAAAATCAGTTCCAAGAGGAAAGCTTATAACAATGAACACCTACATTAAGAAAGAAGAGAGGTCTCAAAAAAAATAACTTAACTTTACACCTCAGCAAACTAGAAAAGAACAGACTAAGCTCAAATCAAAAGAAGAAAATAATAAATATTAGAGCATAAATAAATGAAATAAAGACTAGAAAAACAATAGAAAAATCAGTGATACTAAAAGATGTGTTTAAGAAAATACACAAAATGGGCAAACTCTTAGCAAGGCCAAGCAAAAAGAAGACTCAAAGAAATAAAATTATAAATATAAATGAAAAAGGAAACATTACAACTGATACTACAGAAATGCAAAGGATCATAAAACAGTACTATGAACAATTATCTACCAACAGATTGGATAACCTAGAAGAATTCTTTAAGGTTGTAATCTCTGCACAGTAGCAATTTAAGCAGGAGATGACCTATGCATTTAGAGTATAATATTCCTTATTCTTTCCCTCTAGATTTCGCCTCCTGGGACCCTCCTCTGCTGCATGCATCATCTCAGGCAATACTGTCGCTTGGGATAACCCAGAACCTGTTTGTCAGAGTGAGTTGAAATATTCCTTTCTATCATTTTACCAATAAAATCTGATCTCCTCTGGAATTAAATAAAAACTTTAATCAAATTCCTTTTGTGCAGTCTGTCCTGACAGCTGAAGACAGCTGTCATGTTTTCAAAAATTCCTATGAGGTTACTGGCAACTCTTAAGTTCTTCCTTATCCCAAGTGCCCTTATATAATCTGGGGTCTTAAATGCACAAAAGCTTTGAACCTTATTTTTTTTATTTCAGTGAACTTGAAATTGTTTTAGTTTTATCATCCCTGGTATAACAGTCCTTCTGCCAGGCATATCTGTAAATATCTTAAGCAATGATAAGTTTCAAGGTCAGTGAAATTGTGGGGAATGAGCGCTCTCATGGACCAAGAGATTGATAAACCTTAAAATCCTCGTTCACCATAACCCTCAAAAGTAGGCATACATTTTAACCTACTTCTTAGAATTTATACTTAGGAAATAAACAGATTTCTCTCCCCCCAAGGAGTTCAGTATAAACTATTCATAACAGAATTATTTATAATGGTAACTATATTAAAGTAACCTAAATGTACTACTACATGTTTCAAGCTATAGTCTGGAAATCATCTCCTGAAAGAAAAAGGATGTGTTATAAATAACTACTATAAAGAATTACCTAAGAAACATAAAATAACCATGCAGAATAAGAAAAAGTATATCTGTGCACTGGAGTGCTACACAGACATAAAAAATGATAACACAAAAAGCACTTAATGATATATAAAGATGTGTGTTTTATGTGAAAGAGAATCAGACAACAGAAGAGCATATATAACAAGATCTTATCTTATTAAAAAAATAATTCACCTATACCTGGATAGGTGTGGGTATATTTTTATATCTATCTCTAATTCTGCAAACTTTCTGTAGCCAAACTCTGACAAATGGTGTAAGTCCTCTTGGCAAAGGCTAGGGAAAGACTTACAATATATACTTCTGCCTGTGCAGTAGGCTGCTTTCCCTGGGAACACCCAGTCCCCCATTCACTCAGGCTGCTCTAGGTCTATGAACTAGTTCAAGTCCGAATGGCTGGAGAGCCACGATCCTCTTTTGCAACAATTCAAGCCAGACTTCTATTCAATAGGCCTAAACTGCTTATATATGCAGATCAATTAACACTTTAGTCAGTTATCCATTTACTTCAGTTTTAAAGACTTCATGATCAATTAGCCAATGACCAAGATCTCTGCAGTCTAATCATTCTGACTGCTGTGTCAACTCTGCTGGCCATGCTGAAGTTCTCTTGTCCTCACTGAATTTGGAGAGCCTAGTTCAATGGCAACAGTTCCCCACTGTCATTTCTAGGCTACAGAGAATTAGCCATCTCAGAGTTTTTCAGAGATAACGAAAATCTCTGCATGAATGTACTTCTCCAGGCATTGGGTAAAAGGGCTACTCTTCCACACACTGTGCCCCCGCACTCTCCCTCACCACTTCTGACTAGAAATGACCTTCAGAGTGTTGTAATTGTTGCTTAACTTCTGCCTCTCAAATATCAAGCTGATTTCTCATGCTCTAACTGTAATTCAAAACCATATAGAGAAAATTAAGTCTAGGAAACTTAGTTCCACATTAGCCTGGTTGACACTGTGCAAAACCACAGATAATTATAACATTTATATAACTCAATCCTTCCTTCCTCCCTTCTTCTTTCCTTCCTTCCTTTCTTCCTTCCTTCCTTCCTTCGTTCCTTCCTTCCTTCCTCCCTCCTTCCCTCCCTCCCTCCCTTCCTTCCTCTCTTTTGTTTCCTTCCTTCCTTCCTTACCTTCCTTCTTACTTCCTTTACCACATTGGCAACCAAACTTTGGATGGAATAGAAACCATCTTTGTCTTGTTCTACATCTCAAAGAAAAAAATTGTACACTTCATTAACCTGATGTTTCTTGTAGGCTTTTGTAGATAACCATTTTCAATTCAAGAAAGTTCTCTTATATTCTATATTACTAAACATTTTTGGCTTTGAATTACATTGAAGTTCATCAAACACTTCCACTACATGTATTGAAGTAATTATAATCTATTTCTCCTTTGTTCTGTTAATTCATAAATTCATTCTATTAATTTTTGAAAGGCAAATTAATTTCAAATTTGTCATTATTTCAATAAGTCAACTTGGTCATAATATTAATCATTTTATATATTGTAAATATGCTTTTCTAACACAGTTTTAGATGTTTTATTTAGATGTAATTCGTATTTCCTAAAAGTTTTCTTTTTAAAGAACACAATTGGGTGGGGTTTAGGATAGTCACAAAGTTGTGTGCTACATGTGTCTAAATGTTGTCTGATTGTTTGTATCCATATCAAATTCAAATGTTGAATCTCATTCATAAGGTGATGGTTTGGGTGGTGATTAGGGCATCTGAGTTGAGCCCTAAAGAATGGGATTAGTGTGCTTATCAAAGAGCTCCCAGAGAGCTCCTTGTCCTTTTTGCCATTTGAGGGGACACTATTTTTAGCAATAAATCTGATGAAGCCTTGATCTAGGACTTCCCCGCCTACAATGTTGGGAGGAACAAATTTCTGTTGTTTATAAGCCACCCAGTTTATGGTATTTTGTGATAGAAGCCCAAACAGACTAAGACATTGTGCAACAAGTACTGCTAAATAATTCTAGAAACCTTTCATTGCCCCATTCCCAATACATTAGATCAATTGAATTGTATATGTTTCCTTAAATGTACTTATGAGATTTTGATATCAAACTTATGGTGGTCTCATAAGGCCAGGTGCTAGTATTTCATGTTCATTTCCCTATAAAATTTTCATAAGATTGTTATTATTTACTCTTTAAAAATTTTAAAGAATTCACTAGTAAATCCATTGGAGGGGGGGAGTCTGGAATTTATTTTGTTGGAAGGTCTTTGTTTTTTTTATTGTTGGGGATTCATTGAGGGTATGGGAAACCAGGTTACACTGATTGCATTTGTTGGGTAAAGTCCCTCTTACAATTGTGTTTTGCCACCAAAAGCTGTGGCACAAACCAAAACCCCACCCCAGCTCCTTCCCTCTCTCTTCCTTTCCCCACCCCTCCCTCCTTCTTTTTCTCTCTGCTCTCCCCTTCCCCCACCCCCACTGTGTCATTAATTGTCACTAATTGTCCTCACATCAAAATTGAGTACATAGGATTCATGCTTCTCCATTCTTGTGATGCTTTACTAAGAATAATGTGTTCCACTTCCATCCAGGGTAATACAAAGGCTGTAAAGTATCCATTTTTTTTAATGGCTGAATAGTATTCCATAGTGTACATATACCACAGCTTGTTAATCCATTCCTGGGTTGGTGGGCATTTAGGACGTTTCCACATTTTGGCAATTGTAAATTGAGCTGCAATAAACAGTCTAGTGCAATTGTCCTTATGATAAAAGGATTTTTTTCCTTCTGGGTAGATGCCCAGCAATGGGATTGCAGGATCAAATGGGAGGTCTAGCTTGAGTTCTTTGAAAGTTCTCCATGCTTCCTTCCAAAAAGGTTGTATCAGTTTGCAGTCCCACCAGCAGTGTAAAAGTGTTCTCTTCTCTCCACATCCACACCAGCATCTGCAGTTTTGAGATTCTATGATGTGGGCCATTCTCACTGGGGTTAGATGGCACCTCAGGGTGGTTTTGATTTGCATTTCTCTAGTAATTGAGGATGATGAGCATTTTTTCATAATGATTGTTAGCCATTCGTCTGTCTTCTTTAGAGAAGGTTCTATTCATGTCTCTTGTCCATTGATGTATGGGATTGTTGGCCATTTTCATGTGGATTAATTTGAGTTCTCTATAGATCCTAGTTATCAAGCTTTTGTCTGATTTAAAATATGCAAATATCCTTTCCCATTGTATAGGTTGTCTATTTGCTTTGGTTGTTGTGTCCTTACCTGTACAGAAGCTTTTCAGTTTAATTAAGTCCCATTTGTTTATTTTTGTTGTTGTTGCAATTGCCACGGCAGTCTTCTTCATGAAGTCTTTTCCAGGCCAATGTCTTTCAGTGTTTTTCCTATGCTTTCTTTGAGGATTTTTATTGTTTTATGCCTTTAATTTAAGTCCTTTATCCATCTTGAATCAATTTTTGTGAGTGGAGAAAGGTGTGGGTCCAGTTTCAGTCTTTTACATGTGGATATCCAAATCTCCCAGCACCATTTATTGAATAGGGAGTAATAGGGAGTCTTTCCCCCAAGGTGTGTTCTTGATTGGTTTATCAAAGATTAGGTGATTGTAAGATGTTACTTTCATTTCCTGGTTTTCTATCTGATTCCAAATATCTATGTCTCTATTTTTGTGTCAGTACCATGCTGTCTTGACCACTATGGCTTTGTAGTACAGCCTAAAATCTGGTATGGTGATGCCCCCAGCTTTGTTTTTATTACTAAGAACTGCCTTAGTTATACGGGTTTTTTTCTGGTTTCATACAAAACGCAGAATCATTTTTTCCAAAGCTTGAAAGTACAATGTTGGTATCTTAATAGGGATGGCATTGAATAGGTAGATTGCTTTGGGAAGTATACACATTTTAACCATGTTGATTCTTCCCAGCCATGAGCATAGTATGTTCTTCCATTTGTTAATATGCTCTACTATTTCCTTTCTTAAGGTTTCATAATTTTCTTTATAGAGGTCTTTTACATCTTTTGTTAGGTATATTCCTAAGTATTTCATTTTGGGGGGGGGCTATGGTGAAGGGAGTTGTGTCTGTGATTAACCTCTCATCTTGAATGTTGTTGGCATATACAAAGGCAGCTGACTTATGGACATTGATTTTATATCCTGAAACATTACTGTATTTTATTTTATTTTTATTTTTTGAGACAGAGCCTCAAGCTATCACCATGGGTAGAGTGCCGTAGCGTCACAGCTCACAGTAACCTCCAATTCCTGGGCTCAAGTGAGTCTCCTGCCTCTGCCTCTCAAGTAGCTGGGACAACAGGTGCCCGCCACAATGCCTGGCCATTTTTTGGTTGCAGCCGTCATTGTTTATCAGGTCCGAGCTGGATTTGAACCCACCAGCTCAGATGTACGTGGCGGGCACCTTAGCCGGTTGAGCCACAGGCGCCGAGCCGTATGTATATTTATATATACTATATATGTAACTATATAAGTAAATAACACAATTATATATGTTCATGGGCATAAAATTGTGGTGAAGTACATATAACATAAAACTTACGATCTTTACCATTTTTAAGCATACAGATCAGAGGCACTAAGTATATTCATATTGTATCACCAGCATCTGTCTCCAGAACAGCTTTTATCTTGTAAAACTGAAACTTCATACCCATTACAAAATAACTCCCCCTGTCCCCTTAGGACAGCCCTTGGAAACCATCATTCCCCCTCTGTCTCTCTGAGTTTGACTGTTCCAGCTGCCTCACGTAAGTGGAAGAATGTTGGATTTGTCCTTTGGGGACTGGCTTTATTTCACTTAGCACAGTGTCTTGATGTCCATCCACACTGTGGCATATGCTAGAATCCCCTTCCTTTTTAGGGCAGAATAATATTCCAGTGTATGTAAAATTTTGTGTATTCACTCACCTTTGGGGGGACACTTGCTTCTACTGCTTGGCTATTGCCAATCATGCTGCCGTGAACCCGAGTCTGCCAATATTTCTTCAAGACCCCGTTTTTCATTCTTGTGGATATATTCCCCTTTCCAGAAGTGGAATTGCTGGATCCTGCAGTTATTCATTTTTAATGTTCTGGGGAACTGCTCTATGTTTCCCACAGTGAATATACCATTTTACATTTCTACCAACAATGAATAAGCATCCTAGTTTTCTACATCCACGTGCGTATTTATTCTTCCCTGTTATGGTTATTATTTTTTGATAGTTGCCGTCCCAATAGATATGAGGTAGATAAATAGACTTTTAAAATTCCAACATCATATTACTTCATTATGTGTGGCATTGTCTCTGTGGACTGCAGTTCCAGATTCCCACTGCCCACGATCTTGGAACTGATTAATCCCGTGATAGAAGGGCTTCTTCAGAAGGTCTGAGTCTGTGGAGTAGACAAAGCTAAAACAAGTAAAGTCTGGGAAAGATGGGGCAGAAATGTGGTCATGGGAAGAAACATGTAAGCTTCTCCTGACCACAGTAACCTGGGCTGGCTATGTGTTCATGTATTAATTTAATTAAATTATTTTTAATGGATATCGTAGGTTGTGGAGCTTTTGGCTTCAGAGATATGCATCTGAGTCTGGCCCCACTACAAGGAGCTGAGATGTGGGTGACGGCAAAGAGATTACTTTGTGGGTTGCTGTTCACAGCTCCAGCTGGAGACAACCAGGGCAGTGAGGCTGCTGTCTGGACGCACATAGTGTCTGAGACTGGGTTTGAGAGCCTCTGCCGAGTTTCCACCAGCTCTCCAGGCAGATGCAGCAAGTAAGTCTCCAAAAGGATCATTGTCAGTCACCCTAGGAATCCCCTGATTATGAAGGCGCCACTAAACAAGGAAGACCAGCCCGCATGCTACCCTGGGCAAACAGGGGCTCAGCCACCACACACACTGCATGTTGAAAAATGTGTTCTTATCCGTGTGCTTCAGTGTACAAAATAGTTATAATAGTGATCACTGCCCTCTCTGTATGTAGATTCATCTAGAGGCTGAGGTCTTGGAAGTGCTGCAGCATTAAATGCAGCAGACTGGCCCTTTCTGTGGTTTGCTGTGAGCACTCAACATGTCCACACAAATAGCAGGGAGCCTCCTGGTACCAGGCTCAAAACCGACAAGCCATGTTTTATGAGCTGGACCAGACTGGAAACATAAATCCTTTGGTCAGCTTTGATTGATTTGCATCTGAGTTAGTCATTGTCTGTGAATTTAGTTGCAGTTTAATTTAATTTTATGGGATGGAGGGGTGTGTCCTTGTATTTTCTCAAAGCTTTGCTCCTCTAATTTAATGTCCATCTGATTCTATTAAAGGTGGGTATAAGCCTTGGTATTACCTTTCAAATGTTGAGAAGTGGATCGAGACATTCAGAGGACAAGGCAATTGGTTTGTACACATTCCAGAAGACCTGGGCCCCAGCTGTGCGCCTCTGGGTAAGGCAGAGGCTTGGATCTTCATACATGTTGTGGTATTGTGAGGCTCACTACAAAACTTTGTAAGGATCAGATGGGTGGTATTTATTCAATGTATAAATGCATATATGTTTAATATTGCCTATTTGACAGGTCTCCATCTTTCCACATGCACATATTAGCATCCGATATACAACAGATATGTGATATAGTGAAGGGGATAGTAATTTTTTTTTTTTTTT
>CAUYRH010069492.1:0-18993 GCA_963574655.1 Perodicticus potto | reverse complement strand
TCTGAAGAAGACAGGCACACGGCCTACAGACACATGAAAATATGCTCACCATCCTTAATGATCAGAGAAATGCAAATCAAAACTACTTTAAGAGATCACCTAACTCCAGTAAGATTAGCCCACATGACAAAATCCCCAAACCAGAGATGTTGGCATGGATGTGGAGCAAAGGGAACACTTCTACACTGCAGGTGGGAATGCACACTAATACATTCCTTTTGGAAGGATGTTTGGAGAGTACTTAGAGATCTAAAAATAGACCTGCCACTCGATCCTATAATTCCTCTACTAGTTATATATCCAAAAGACCAAAAATCACATTATAACAAAGATATTTGTACCAGAATGTTTGTTGCAGCCCAATTCATACTTGCTAAGTCATGGAAAAAGCCCAAGTGCCCATCAACCCATGAATGGATTTATAAATTGTGGTATATGTACACCACGGAATATTATGCAGCCTTAAAGAAAGATGGAGACTTTACCTCTTTCATGTTTACATGGATGGAGTTGGAACATATTCTTCTTAGTAAAATATCTCAAGAATGGAAGAAAAATTATCCAATGTACTCAGCCCTGCTATGAAATTAATTTATAGCTTTCATATGAAGGCTATAACCCAATTATAGCACAAGAATATGGGGAAAGGGGTAAGGGAGGGGACGGCAGAGGGGAGGAAGGGTGGAGGGAGGGTAATTGGTGGGACCACACCTACGGTGCAACTTAGAAGGCAAAACTTACTAAATGTAGAATATAAATGTCTTAATACAATAACTAAGAAAATGCCATGAAGGCTATGTTAACCAGTTTGATGAAAATATTTCACATTGTATATGAAACCAATACATTGTACCCCATGATTGCATTAATGTACACAGCTATGATTTAATAAAAATAAAATAAAATAAACAAGAAGAAAAAGAGAAAAAAAATTGCTGGGTGTTGTGGCGGGCGCCTGTAGTCCCAGCTACTTGGGAGGCTAAGACAAGAGAATTGCTGAAGCCTAAGAGTTTGAAGCTGCTGTGAGCTGTGATGCCACAGGACTCTACTGAGGGTGACACAGTAAGACTCTGTCTCAAAAAAGAAAAAAAAAAAAGAAAGAAAGTGAAGACAACTTAGAGTATGGGCGGAAAACTGCAAACCTGGCGGTGCCTGTGGCTCATTGAGTAGGGCGCCGGCCTCATATACCGAAGGTGGTGGGTTCAAACCTGGCCTTGGCCGAACTGTAAAACAGAAAAATAGCCAGGCGTTGTGGTGGGCACCTGTAGTCCCAGCTACTTGGGAGGCTAAGGCAAGAGGATCGCCTAAGCCCAGGAGTTGAAGGTTGTTGTGAGCTGTGTGACGCCACAGCAGTCTACCGAGGGCCATAAAGTTAGACTCTGTCTCTACAAAGAAAAAAAAAAAAAGAAAACTTCAAACCTTGTATCAGATAAGAAGCTTGTATCTAGAATTTGTAAGGAAATATTATAAGTCAATAATAAAGACAACCTGATTTAAAAATGGGCAAAAAGTCTGAATAGACATTTCTTTAAAGAAGATCTAGAAATGGCCATTACAATACATGAAAAGATGCTTGATGTCATTTAATCATCAGAAAAAATGGCAATCAGAACTATAAAGAGATACCACTTCATAGTTGTAATAAAAATAGTGGGCAATAACAAATATTGATGAGGATGTGGAGAAATTGAAATCTGCATACAGTGTTGGTGGGAACGTGAAATAGTATGACTTCTTTGGAAGCTGTTCATCAAAAGGTTAAACATAGAACTGCCATATGACTCAACAATCCCACTGCCAGGTATATGAGGGCTGCCCAGAAAGTATCCAACTGTGTAATGTGAAAAACAGAGACATATATGGCTGGATGCTTACTTTCCAGTAATGACAACTACCACCAAAAAAAAAAAAGGTGGGCGTTGTGGCAGGCGCCTGTAGTCTGAGCTACTTGGGAGACTGAGGCAAGGGAATTGTTTAAGCCCAGGAGTTGGAGGTTGCTGTGTCTACCGAGGGCGACAACTTGAGGCTCTGTCTGGAAAAAGAAAAGAAAAGAAAAAGAAAACGAAAGTAGTATCAATATGGGCTACAACATGGATAAACTTTGAAAATACTGTGAAGAACAAAAAGACAAATCCAATAATGAAAGATCATTTATTGCAAATTTACAAGAAATGTCAGGAATAGACAAATCTATTGAGACAGAAGCTAGCCTAATGGTTGCCTAGGTCTGGAGAAGGAGGTGGCAAATGGGAGGTGAGTGCTAAAGAGTATGGATTTTCTTTAGGGGGTGATGTAAATGTCTTCAAACTGATTGTGGTGATGGTTGCATAACTCTAAATACTATGTATACTAAAAATCATTGAATGTACACTGTGAATGGGTGAATTATATGGCAAGTGGATTATACGTAAATAAAACAATTTATATATATATATGTGAATATGTGTGTGTAAATATGGCTGTATTAGTCAGGATTCTCCAGAGAAATAGAACCAAGAGGATGTGTTTGCATATATAGAAAGAGATTTATTTTAAGGAATTAGCTCACCTTATTATGGAGCCTGGCAAATCCAAAATCTGCAAGGTAGGCCAGCAGGTTGGAGACCCAGGGGTGAGTCAATGTTGCAGCTGAAGCCTGAGGGCAGCAGTGTGCTGCATACATTACTCTCACTCGGGAAAAGGTCAGTCTTTTTTTCCATTTGGGCCTTCACTTGCTTTGATGAGGGCTACTCATGTTACAGAGGGCAATCTGCTTTACTCGAAATCTACTAATGTCAATCTTTTAAATTTTAATTTAATTTAATTGCTTTTTATTATTTTCATTCATATTGTTGATTTAAATCTTGATTTCATCCTAAATATTCTTACAGAAATATCCAGAATAATGTCTGACTACATATTTGGGTACTGTGGCCCAGCCAAGTTAACACACAGAATTAACCATCACAGTGTCCTATTCTTTCTGCTTTCTCAGTGGTCCCAGTGGTTGGATAAGTTTAGCAAGCAGCATTGTTAATTTGCCTAAAAGGTAGTTTTGCGTAGGCAGCTATTCACTATAAAAGCTCTATGGACATGGGGGTGCAGTGGCTCACGCCTGTAATCCTAGCACTCTGGAAGGCCAAGGGGGCCTTGTTTGAGCTCAGGAGTCGGAGACTAACCTGAGCAAGAGTGAGACCCCATCTCTACTAAAAAAAAAAAAAAAAAAAATAGAAAACTAACCAGGCATAGTGGTGGGCGCCTGTAGTCCCAGGTACTTGGGAGGCTGAGCAAGAGGATTGCTTGAGTCCAAGAGTTAGAGGTTGCTGTGAGCTTTGATGTCATAGTATTCTACCGAGGGTAACAGAGTCAGACCCTGTCTCAAAAAAGAAAGAAAAGAAAAGAAAAGAAAAACCTTAACGGACAGTGTGTGCCTGGCAGGCTAATTAGGTATTAATAGAATTCGTAATGGGAGCGATACACATAATTCCTCATAATAAAATAGTAAATAATATCTACCTCTAGAAGTTTCCCTTTTTATAAACTTTTTATATAGCTAAAGGTTTTAAAATATGTCACTCATGTTACCATTTCTCCTTTTTATTAACACTTATATTTTGTGAATTCTTTGTAGCAGATATTGTGAGTTTTGCATTTTAAAAAGTATTTTGATTTTAGACTTAACATTGCTTTTAAAACATGCATTAGGGCCAAAAATGAAATGTTCCCATCTGGAAAATCATACATTTGAACACAAGATAAACTCATTTCTTTGTACAAAGGCTGCTTAGTTTTTTATGTGTAAAATATTAAATCTGGTAGGGAGCTTATGTAAGCATAAGGAAGGTGTTCTGGAAGAATACATACCCAGCTGATAACCAGGAGAGATGGAAAAGGGCTGGCATTGAGAAAATGGGGGGGTAAGTCCAAAGGGTCTTCAAACTTATCCACATCACATTTAAATTTATGTGGAGAATATAGACATGTATCTGGTCTGACTTCCTTATTTTGTAGAGTGCAGAATGTTGGCTTAGAGAGGTAGAGGGGCTCATGGAAGTCTGCACTGCTAGTTAGTGGTAAGGACAGAACAATCAGCTAAGTCCCTGGTCACCCTGATCCAAACTAAGTAAATTACCCAGGTAGTAATAATATGAGTAGGACGACAAAGATCAAGATAAGCATTTTGAAAATCTGGTGGCCCTTAGATGGGTCAGGGAGCGAAGGAGAGAAAGAGTGAAGCAGCCACTTGGCCAGGCCTGGAGTGGAGGCTGTGAGCAGACCAGGACCCTGTAGGAATGGTCACATAGGGCTCCCACACGGAGGGAAAACAGATAAAAAATACTTTGCAGTTCCCTGTACTGATTTCTGAAAGTTGCCTTATTAATTTTGCTTTAGCTATAATCCTGAATCTGGGCTTTTGGGGTCTTCTACATAAATGTTATTTGGAAATAAAATAGTATTTTGTTTTATTAAACATGCACATATGCCACCTGTGTCAAAAAATGCACCCATATTTTCAGTGATCTTGTTGGGAGTAAAATTGATCCTTCCCCAAAAGTGCATAAATTGCAGGTAAAATGGATGTGTGTAACATGTCTGGGTTATGCAAACTCTTTCAGTCTGTTGGAGCGTAATGATTGTGCTTTCCATCTCCTTCCCGACCCAGGAAAGTATGTTGACCATCACAAGAACTGAGTATGAGTACTGAGAGCAGTACTGCAAGTCAAAGTGAGTGCCTGTGTCTGCTTCCTACTTATCACCCAGATGGAAGTGATTAGTGATAACAAACCCTGGTTGAAAGTAAAAGTTCAAATATACACTCTGGCCAATACCCAGCCATTCACCTGCCAAGCAGAAAATAATAACTTCCTAAAAAATTATATATGTGCATATATACACACACACAAATAAACAACTTCTATAGATATTATTTTCTTTTTTCTCTTTTTTTTCTTACTTACTCTCTCTCTCTTTTTTGTTTAGCGGGTCCTGGCCAGGTTTGAACCCGCCACTGCCAGTGCTTGGAGTTGGCACTCTAACCATTGAGCTACGGGTGCCCAGCCAACTATTATTTTCTATACAACTTGTTAGAAGTTATTATTGTACCATCTTGGATCATCTCTTCTATCACCATCACAAACAACCATTTATTTATTTATTTCAGCTACTTATAGATTTTATCATTTTAAATCTTTACTTAAGACATCTCAATAAGCTTTTAAACTCATGATGTCAAAAATTGTATTTCGCATCCCACTCCAGGAAGAGTAAGCAGGAGGTAAATGTGGTATTTGTGGTAGCTTCTAAATTCCTTTTGCAGTAGTATTAGAGTCAAATACCTCAAACTGAAACAGTCTTTTAAAATGAAGCACCTACCTGGTGAAGAGGAGCTGGGAAGTATCCAGTTCTTGTTCATCTTTGGCTCCCCGATGTCTGACATTGGTATGAAATTGAGCCCGTGGTCTGTCTAGGGTACGCTCTTGTCTTCCCTCCACTGGGCAATGTGGTTGTCTTCCAAGCATCCTTTTCACCTTCATTTTGTACCAGCCAGGAGGATTGGGGAGAGGCCTGAAGCTGCTCTCCCTAAATCCTAACCTTGATCCTAACTGGGCTAGGACATGAAAGGGTCACTAATGATGGAGCTGAATTTTTATTTATTTATTTATTTATTTATTTATTTATTTTTTTGAGACAGAGTCTCAAGCTATCATCCTGGGTAGAGTGACGTGGCATCACAGTTCACAGTAACCTCTAACTACTGGGCTCAAGCGATTCTCCTGCCTCCATCTCCCAAGTAGCTAGGACTACAGGCACCTGCCACAACACCCGGCTATTTTTTGGTTGCAGCCATCATTGTTGTTTGGTGGGCCCGGACTAGATTTGAACCCGCCAGCTCAGGTATATGTGGCTGGTGCCTTAGCTGCTTGAGCCACAGGCCCCAAGTCGATGGAGTTGAATTTAAAAATATAAACCAGTTTTCATTATTCTTATTTTATGTGAGGAAACATAATTTGTACACATATATAGTTCTTTTGTGATATAGGCAATTTCTTTTGAAAATAAGACAACATTCCCCAGTAAGCAAGTGTTGTTTTTTTGTTTTTTTGAGACAATCTCACTTTGTCACCCTTGGTAGAGTGCTGTGGTGTCGTAGCTCACAGCAATCTCAAACTCATGGGCTCAAGTGATCCTCTTGCCTCAGCCTCAGAAGTAGCTGGAACTAAAGACACCTGCCACAACACCCGGCTATTTTTAGAGATGGGGTCTCACCCTTGCTCAGTCTAGTCTCAAACTCCTGGGCCCAGGCAATCCACTCTCCTCAACCTTCCACCAGTAATCAAGTTTCAAACCTGGTGTCCTGTATTCTCATAGTCGTATGTGTTTTAAGGTTTTCTTTTTTTGAGACAAAGTCTCACTCTGTCATTGTGCGTTGAGTACATAGTGTCATAGCTCACAGCAACCTAAAGCTCTTGGGCTCAAGCAATCCAGCTTCCCAAGTAGCTGAGACTACAGGGGCCCGCCATAATGCCTGACTTTTTTTTTTTTTTCTATTTTTAGTAGAGACAGGGTCTCACTCTTGCTTAGGCTGGTCTTGAACTCCTGAGCTCAAGTAATCCACCCACCTTGGCCTCCCAGAGTGCTAAGATTATAGATGTGAACCACCGCGCCTGGCCTTTTAAGCTTGTTTCATAGTTTGTGACCTAAATCTACACCACATTTTCTGGTACTGACATACTGGTATGTAATTGAGTTATGGGTTGATATTCATGGTCTTGTAGGCAAAACTCAAGTTCACAGATAGGACTGGAAAGTAATCACTATTTTCTCAAGGAAATTACAGAGACTCACATGCTGTGTTGTCATGGCAACAGCTGTCCATGTCTTCCCAGCAGCAGGATCTGTTATTGAAGCTAACACAGACACAGACGGCGTCCACTGCCACAGCCAAGAGTCTGTTTGTCAGTGATGTCTCTCCTGAGGACTAATCAATAAGCACGTTTGCTTTCCAGACAGAGATCACAGCAATGGCAGCAAGGAAAGCGGACGCATTATCTTTATTTCCCATTGTAGTGAAGCTCTGAAGGTCACACACCTGTCTTCTTAGTTCAACTACATTTTATCTGTGAGTGGTAAAGATTTTAATTCCCACAGCTGACCCAGAATGTCCAAGTGGGACAAGGTCCAATGGGCTTCTACTTTCCAGAGAAATCAAAACCCTAAGTTGATAGAGAACAAGCCTTTGTTGGAAGAGTCAGGAGTAAACAGAGCAGTAGCGAGGAACAGGAGGATTCAAAGAACCAAACACACGTGATGGAGAACGACTCTCCACACAAACACACCAGGAGAGACTGGCTGGCTGTCAAGAAGCTGACGGAGTCCTGCTGGCAATCGTCACTCCAGTCCCAACCCAGACGGAATGTGCTCTCACATCCTCCCAGATCCTGGGGTAGAAACACTTTTAAAACCAAACCAAAAGCCAAATTCTACAGTCCAGGTAAAGGGTGGACCTGATGAATAAGGTTCCCCTAAGGTTCTCCAGAAACACAAGAATGGCTTATATGTGGGCTTCCTTCAGAGCTAGGAGAATGTATCCATTTAAGGACTGAGGATTAAATGTAAATGTCAGTGTTCAGTTTATCTCTTACTCGTAAATAACACAGATTTGATATTTTTCTTAAAGGCTTGCTGAAAGTACACATGACAGTCCCAATCATTTAAGCAAGAAGTTTGATTGCGTTTAACAATTTAATAGTATTGCTCATTAGCAAAGAAATCTTCTAAGGGCACCGTAGGCTCCAGCTGACGGGGGCTTCGTCACACAGTCGGTAACTTGCCTTGCACTGCCCTCTTCCTGCCGTCTGTACCCAGACCAAGCAAGAACGGATCTTGGAGCCTGGGCCTCAGGGTATCCTTACTGGGAAATTTAAATACATACTCTGTAGTGGATGACATGAATGAATTTAAGGTAGCTCTCTTAGACGTGATGATGATGTTATGATTATGTAGGTGAATATTCTTATTCTTAGGTGTGGCATGTGGAGTATTTAAGGGTGAAATTTTCTGATGTCTACAAATTACCTTCAAAAAAACATGTAGCATGCTCTCCATTAACATCATTGTTTTATCATAACACAATGGAAAAAAAAAAATCAATTCCCACCCGAGACCACTGACTGTGTGGAGTCTGCACATTTTTCTCATGTTTGTGTGGGTTTTCTCTGGGTGCTCCACCTCTCCTGTATCACAAAGATGTGTTGGATTGATTCATTTGAAACTGCCCATATTAAAGTAATATAGGGCTGTAAGCCATGAACTATGGTAGAAGTCTGATTTCTATAGCAGTAGAGGTATAGCCACAAGTTATCCAGGTACTGTTTCTTCACTTGTCTTCCTGTAATTGCTAACTGCTTAGGTGTCATGTATCTCTGATTGGCATAAGACTAGTAACTTCCTTAACCATTTCTATAGATAACATCTCTATTGTAAAACCTAAGACTGGTCTTTGAGATAGACCAGTCTTTTCCACTGATCTTTTCCAGACTCTGCATTCAGGGGGATCAACTGATGTCCACCAGACCAGTAGCCATGCTTTGGGGAACTAGCTCAACAGGTCCTGTGACCCTCTACTTAGGAGCTAACTCAGTGCAAGAAGACAATTTCTGCTTCCCAACTTTTGGAGTTCATCACTAGCCAACCAGCAGATCCAATTCCCTATTCCTCTGTCTGCCAAACTACCTTTAAAAATCCTAGTCCCCCAAATCTCAAGGCAATGGATTGAGAAATTCTTCCCATCTCCTCACTTGGCACCCTAACTCTTTGCTGCAACCCCTGCCATCTTAGTGTATTGGCTTCTCCTGTGCGGTGGCCAAAGTACCTGGCTGGGCAGTGACACACTGGTGTATTTACAAGGCCCCAGTGTGAGTGAGTGTGAGTGCGTGTATAAGTGCACCCTGTGGTGGCCCACAGCTGTTTCCCACCCTGAACTCTTAGCACCCAGGACGCTGTAAGCCTGGACTGGAAGAAACAGGTAAAAAATAATCTTACTGTTTTTATTAATCTTTCTTAAATATATGTGTAATGCACATTTATTTCTATGTTTAATATGAGAAGTGTTTTGGTCTTCTTCATTTAGAAGTTTGGTGATGTTTTTGTAACAGGAAATAAATTGTATTAGGCCAGCAGCCTGATTACAGGTGGCTGGCTCATGCTTGTAATCCTAGCTCTCTGGGATGCCAAGTGGGGTGGATTGCTTGAGCTCAGGAGTTTGGAGACCAGCCTGAGCTAGAATGAGACCCCGTCTCTACTAAGCCAAAAAATAGAAAAACTAGCCAGGTGTAGTGGCCAGTGCTTATAGTCCCAGCTACTGGGGAGGCTGAGGCAAGAGGATCTCTTGAGCCCAAGAGACTGAGGTTGCTGGTGCACTCTACCTAGGTACCCAGGGCAACAAAGTGAGACTCTGTCTAAAAGAAGGAAAGAAGGAAACAGAGAGAGAGAGAGAAAGAGAGGAGGGAGGGAGAGAGGAGGGAGATGCTATAGGAATTTAACTCTTGTTTATATTGATTAGCCTGTGGTGGCCGGGCGTAGTGGCTCATGCCTATAATCCTAGCACTCTGGGAGGCTGAGGCCAGAGGATTGCCTGAGCTCAGGAAGTTCAAGACCAGCCTGAGCAAAACGGAGACCCTATCTCTACTAAAAATAGAAAAATTAGCTGGGCACAGTTGCTCATGCCTATAGTCCCAGCTACTCAGGAGGCTGAGGTTGGAGCATCACTTGAACCCAGGAGTTTGAGGTTCTGTGAGCTGGGCTGATAGCATAGCACTCTAGCCTGGACAACAGAGTGAGACTTTGTCTTGAAAAAAAAATTAGCTGTGATAAAATTGGTTTTGTTTATTATTGTTTTTGCCTAAAGTCATAGTTTTTGAGAACCTATCAATGATGTTAAGTGAGGACTTGCCATTTATGTAAAGTTAGATAGAGGTGGGGGAGACAGGCAAATGTGGTAAAAGTTAGCAATTATTATATTTGATGTCAGTGAGGAATACATGGCATATACTTGTAAATTGTACCATTCTTTCTACTTTCCTGAAGGTTTGACATTTTTCTTTCTTTTTTTTTTTTTTTTTTTTTTTTGAGACAGAGCCTCAAGCTGTCGCCCTGGGTAGAGTGCCGTAGCATCACAGCTCACAGCAACCTCCAACTCCTGGGCTCCAGCGATTCTCCTTCCTCCACTTCCCAAGTAGCTGGGACTACAGGTGCCCGCCACAACACCCAGCTATTTTTTGGTTGCAGCCGTCATTGTTGTTTGGTGGGCCCAGGCTGGATTCGAACCCATCAGCTCAGGTGTATGTGGCTGGTGCTTTAGCCACCTGAGCCATAGGCGCCGAGCCAGGTTTGATATTTTTTGAAATAAAATGTTGGGAAAATACATCTAAAAAGACTATATTGGCTCAGCACCTGTGGCTCAATGGGCTAAGGCTCCAGCAACGTATACCTGAGCTGGCGGGTTCGAATCCAGCCCAGGCCCGCCAAACAACAATGACAGCTGCAACCAAAAAATGGCCAGACGTTGTGGCGGGCACCTGTAGTCCCAGCTAGTTGGGAGGCTGAGGCAGGAGACTCGCTTGAGCCCAGGAATTGGAGGTTGCTGTGAGCTGTGATGCCATGGCACTCTACCCAGGGTGACGGCTTGTGGCTCTGTCTCAAAAAAAAAAAAAAAGACTGTTTCTGATCTCTGGTGATTCTAGAAATTTCTTTAGGTCACTTTTGTGTTTTCTGGAAAATGGGAAAGCTAACATTCATAAAGATCTTGACATCAGGTCCATGGTCCTCAGACATTCCTCTAAAGCCTCGAAAGCTAGGTGGCAGGGGAGAGTGAGAGCTGGGCAGTCAGGCAGGACAGAGTGAGCCTTGGATAGCTACTTCCTTGTTACTGGCCTCACAAGCACATGTGGGAAGTGGGTAGTTAAGTATAAATTATTATCCAAAGAATGGAAGATGTTTAGGGGATTACCATATTTCTCTTTTCTGTATTCTGCTGCATCCTGTATTATCACTTTGGTCTGAGAATCAGCTTCTCCCTGGTTTCAGAAGCAATTTATTGCATGAAGGAGCAGGAAGTGTCATCCTAGGAAGAGGGTGTGTGTGTGTGTGTGTGTGTGTGTATGCATGCACATTTGCTAGGCATTTGAAACAAGTGCAGACAGCTATAAATTCATAGATGAAATCAGTGTTTCCTAAACAGTGTTCTCATTTCTTTTAAAAAGGAATTTTTTGGTCAAATAGGTTTGGAGACACTACATATTATATCATCTTCAGATTCAAAGCATATTAGTTTATTTAAGATTCTGAGAAGCCTGACAAAATAGAAGCCCACGTAAATTGTTTAGCATAGGATTTTCTAAATTTATCTAACTATCTATAAAACATTAGCACAAGAATATGGGGAAAGGGGCAAGGGAGGGGAGAGGAAGGGAGGGGGGAGGTTGGGTGGAGGGAGGGTAACTTGTGGGGCCACACCTATGGTGCATCTCAGAAGGGTACAGGTGAAACTTATTAAATGAAGAATACAAATGTCTTCATACAATAACTAAGAAAATGCCATGAAGGCTGTGTTAAACAATTTGATGAAAATATTTCAGATTGTATATGAAGCCAGCACATTGTACCCCATGATTGCACTAATGTACACAGCTATGATTTAATTAAAAAAAATTTTTGCCACAGGATACCCACATCTAAACACAACCAGCCGAAGCTATTTTAAAACAATCACGCGTTAATATTTTCTACCAAATTCTATTGCTGTTAAATGACAAGCTGTAAACAATAACTTTCTCAGAGGGTTTGCCCACACTATAATATGTAAGATGTGGGTAGGAATAGCCAATCAGAGTTCAGGGAGCCAATGTAACTTGAGTATAAATCTTTAGTGAGAACAAGGTACTTAAAAAATAATACGTGGGAAAGTTTGACTTGAGAAAACCCACTGGTACACATTCCAAGACACACATCTATGTAGAAATCGAAGTTCACATTTGTTCTTTTCTTTTCTTTTCTTTTTTGAGACAGAGTCTCGCTATGTTGCCCTCGGTAGAGTGCCATGGCGTCAAAGCTCACAGCAACCTCCAACTCCTGGCCTTAGGCGATTCTCTTGCCTCAGCCTCCCAAGTAGCTGGGACTATAGGTGCCCATCACACTGCCCTGCTATTTTTTTGAGATGTGGTCTTGCTGTTGCTCGGGCTGGTCTTGAACCCATGAGCTCAGGCAACCCACCCCCCTCGGCCTCCCAGAGTGCTAGGATTACAGGTGTGAGCCACCGTGCCCAGCCTCACATCTGTTATTTTCTGATGATAAATATTCCTGACTTTCTTGGCATTCACCTGCTACCTTTATTCTTTAATACATCTCTTTCTGCTATTTTCTCTCCAAATTTTCCTTAAAAGTATCAGCCAAGTCATATGGCTACATAACAAGTGGACAAATGGATAATAGATATAGATGGATAGGTAGCAGGATATTAAAACTGAAGTTTCAACCAGGAGACCAAGAAAAAATAGATGTGAAATTCTAAGGACAGATTCTCGTATAAAGAATTTACAAAGGAAATTTTCTTAAAACTCTTATCTAGATTAAGGGTACAAAAAGTGATTGTGT
Organism: Perodicticus potto; assembly: GCA_963574655.1. Classification (NCBI taxonomy): domain Eukaryota; kingdom Metazoa; phylum Chordata; class Mammalia; order Primates; family Lorisidae; genus Perodicticus; species Perodicticus potto. The sequence goes on along the minus strand of CAUYRH010069492.1, from coordinate 6,363 downwards.
GAAAAGATAGAAGATTTTGGAGGAGGAGCTCTTTGAAGAAGGCTGTGCTGTGAGACACACCCTTCCTCTCTAAGTAGGACGGGATGCTTGCATTAGACTCTTTGGACAGCTTGATATGTAACCCCTGCAGCTGGGAGTCCCTGTGGTCTGAGTCCTCCCTGGAAAGGTGAGAAGAGAAGAGAGCGGCCATCTGTTCCAGTGGAGTAAGAGGAGGGCTGCTAGGTTAGAAGCAGCCTGTACTCTGGAGACTATTGGGGCAAAGTATGTGTGTTTCCCCACGGATCTGGAGGAGCCCACCAGAGAAAGAATGCTGGCATGGGGCCATCTTGGGGCATGGCCAAAAGGACTATTTGGAGGAGTAAAGGGACCTCAGCTTCAAGAAGCAGGAGGCAAACAGGATTACTATGGAATAAGTCACAAGCCACTGTTTGCTCCTGCTGTAATGGGAGGGATCCCACGATAGGGGGGAAGGGGGAGGGGAGGGAATGTCTCAGAGGAGTCCATGAGTATGACCCACTGGAGAGTCAGCCTTGGACAGCACAAAGCCTCTTCTCTTCCTCTACCCTCCGCACCGCCCCCTTCCCAAAAGTGTCAAAGACTGGCTGGCAAGCCGAGCTTGGGGACAAAGACTGGCTGGCAAGCTGAGCTTGGGGTGGACGAGAGGGGAGAGAAGCCAGCCCCAGCTCCCTTTCTCACAGCAGGCTTCCAGCTTGCAACAGGGCCAAGCTGGGTGGGGAGAAGTATTGCCTTTAAATCAAGTTGAGAATTATGTTCAACATCTTGGACTGCACGTTCTAATTATTGAATTGAAACCATAGACTGGCCTGTTAATTAAGATTGAGCTGAAAAGTTATGAAGTCTGCCAGAGTATTTATTTCAAGTCTGGGGGAGGGTTATTCCCCCTTAGTATGTTGTAAAGAGTGCAGGGAGGGCAGGACAGATTTGCATTTTGACCCCACACATCCCCGTTGCTCGGCTCTACTGGTCACCATAACACATTCTCTTCCAGCTGCATTATTCTGAGGCCCCACAGCCCACAGCTGCATGTTCAACAGACAGCTGAAAGACTGTTAAGTAAATCTGATAGATAAAAAAGCCAGAAAGATAAGATAGTAAGTGAATTTTTCTTTTTCAAGAGATAGGGTCTTACTCTGCTGCCCAGGCTGGAGTGCAGGGGCACGATCAGGGTTCACCACACTCACTGCAGCCTTGAACTGCTGGGCTCAAGCAGTCTGCTCCCACCTCAGACTCCCAAGTAGCTGGGACCACAGATATTAGCCACTATGTGTGGCCAATAAAGTGAATTAATAGAACTTCCACATTAACGATTTTCAGATATTTCTTGAGAAAACTAGAGATGCCCTAGATTTTCCTATAACGATATCAGATAGAGTTGAGAAAGTTTGTTCCATCATTGGATCACAAACTCTTCACAGGCCTACTCCTTATTTGTCCTCACTTTCCAGGATTTAGATCAATTACTAGAATCCAGAGCTGATAAACTACTGTAAATGGTTGCTGGACCTTGAAGGACAGTTACTAGTTCAATCAGTTCGCTGATTTTTTATGTATTTATCTTTAACATAAATGTTATTGAGTTTGCTGTTTTACAACATAGCAATTTTATCTTAGTAGTAGTATTTCTTTTTCTTTTCTTTTCTTTTTTTTTAGAGACAGAGTCTCACTTTGTCGCCCTTGGTAGAGTGCCATGGTGTCACAGCTCACAGCCACCTCCAGCTCTTAGGCTTAGGTGATTCTCTTGCCTCAGCCTCCCGAGTAACTGGAACTACAGGTGCCCGCCACAACGCCCGGCTATTTTTTTGTTGGGTTTGAACCTGCCACCCTTGGTATATGGGGTCAGCATCCTAGTCACCGAGCCATAGGTGCCACCCAATAGTAGTATTTCTTAAGCATTTCTGACAAATCATGTAACAATTTGGCTTTTTCCCCCACTGAGTTGCAACTATAAAAAGTTGAATCATTCCTGCCTCATTGCCTAATAACCTTGAATACAGTCAGGTGATGAGACTGTATTCTTCAGTAAGAAGGTATTTTCTTCTTGGTATTCAGGCCTTTTCACACTTTGCCCTCACCCTGCCCTTTACCTTCTGATGTTTTTCTCTGTGAACCCCTTTGCAGTCAAACTGGGCTACTTGGCATGCCTAAAAAGTCAGTGTTTCCCCCCTTCATGCCTTTGCTAAGGCTCTGCCTGGAGCATTCCAGGATTCGCTCCTGGCTGGAGCACCATTTCTCTTCCTCTTTGTCTCTTGCCCTCTCTTCCTTTGCATTTTACCGAATCCTTCCCAACCCTGTCCTGTTCTCCCTGTTCTGGGCCAGCTCAGTGTTTGGGGCCTTCCTTCTCTGACTCTTGTGGGATTTATCAGGTAGCACAGAATGTTTTCTGTGTATTTGCATTATTTTACTGTGTACCTGTTGGTGTTTTGAGGGTAGGCATTCCACAGTAGATATCTTTATTTCCTTCACATTGCCTTGGACATAATGAGAACTGGCATAACTGTCAGTTGATTTTAAATAGATTTTTCTGTTTGAAAATAGAGAAACACTACTAATATTTCTCTAAAGGCAACACCTGTAAGAGCCTGCCTAGAATGATTAAAAAGATAAAAGGTGTTATTATATGTCCTAATTTAAAATTTCAAAGCAACTCAAAGGAGTATTTATCAATGAAAAAAGCAAGCTCTGAATTGATTTAGTACATTTGCAATATAACTTATGTTGAAGGATGTAGGAAGAATGTGTGTCTTGGGGTCGGAGGACAAGGAAGAGAGCTAAATTTTCATCTTCCACAGGAGCAGGAAGTTGAAATGTAATTTCAAATGTGGAAAATAATAAAATATTTTGCAGCATAACCATATTACTTAGAGGCCAGCGGGGTGGCTCACACCTGTAGTATTGTGGGAGGCCAAGGTGGATAGGTCACTTGAGTTCAGGAATTCAAGACCAGCCTGAGCAATAGCAAGACCCTGTCGCTACTAAAAATAGAAAAGCTGAGGTAAGAGGATAGCTTGAGCTTAAAAGCTTGAGGTTGCTGTGAGCTATAATGCCATGGCACTCTAGTCAGGGCACCAGAGTGAGACTGTCTCAAAAACAAACAAAACAACATATTACTTAGATCCATGCAGGTAAATAACAAAAGAGCTATTTTTTTTTTTTTTTTTTTTAACAAATGGTCTCTGTGGGCCCTTTTCCCCTTGAGTACTTCCAGGAAAATCACTCATTCTCATGCTTCACTCTTTTGATTTTAAATGGGTCCTTTAAATAAAGACATTTCCAGTTCTATACCTCTTAATTTGGTGGGAGAAGTGTGGGCAAGACTGAAGAAAGGAAGTGTTTCCACTTCCACCAGTCCAAGAGAGAAAGGATGAGACCCAGACAGGGCGGCAACTGTAGGGAGGGGAAAGGAGGCTGAGTCTGAAAGCTGTTTCAGAGGTAGCTTTACAGAACTTGGTAGCTGCATAGAGGGAAGGGGTTAGAGGAGCCAAAGATGAACCAGGATTCCAGCCCAGTTGCTGGATGGATGGATGGAGGAAGAAGAGCAGGTTGATGGGGGAGGATAAATCCAGTTCTTTTTTTGTAGAGACAGAGTCTCATTTTATCACCCTCAGTAGAGTGCTGTGGCATCACAGCTCACAGCAACCTCCAACTCCTGGGCTTAAGAGACTCTTCTGCCTCAGCCTCCCGAGTAGCTGGGACCCCACAGGTGCCTGCCACAATGCCTGGCTTTTTTTTTTTTTTTTTTTCAGTTCAACCAGGGCTGGGTTTAAACCTGCCACCCTTGGTATATGGGGCCAGCGCCCTACTCACTGAGCCACAGGCACTGCCCAATCCAGTTCATTTTTAAGATGTTGAGCTGGCAGCACTGGGAGACTGTAGAACAGAACTGGACTTGTAAGTGGGATATGACACAGGGAAAATAGCCGCATCCTGGTGGGAGTAGCGGAGCTTGGTCAACAGGAGAGGATGAGGTTTCTGCTTCACAGAGGGGCAGAGGAGATCAGAATGCCAATCTACAAAGGCCTCTCTTTCTTTTTTTCTTGCCCAGTTTTAACGGCATTGGGCAATGCAGCTGACCTAGCTTAAGTAGGACTTGGTGTCCAAAGGCCAAGATTCCTCAGGAATGAGGATTGGGTTTACTCCACTAGCTAAGCCCCCTGGACCAGCAGAGATGCCAGCTGAGTTTAAGAAGAATCTAGAATTGTTCATAGAGGAGGGAGATGGAGAATCTCGGGTGTGGCTTTAACAGCAGCCGCAGAGGCAATGAGGGTAACTTGTCATCTCCCACAGCCCCCCACCCCACCACAAACATTTTTGTAAGATTTTCCAAATGAAGAAACCATTTTGGAGCTAAGCCTGGGGGAGAGAATCTCACATCAGAAGCAGATGGGTCCTGGCTGTATAGGGGGTGGGTTGTGGTGGCTGCCATGGTGCTCTACCCACGATAGCACCAAGACATCCATTCTCCAGATGCCAAAAAAACTGGCTACTGACAACTTACCCTTGAATCCTTCCTCTAGAACTGTGATCGGCCAAAGAGAGGTGCCTTGACTAAGTATATGTCCTCCAGCCTGCATCCAGTGAATCATCAATGCTGGGATGCAAATCCCCAGCATTCAGGACAACTTGAAGGGCTCTCCCGGCTTGGGGGCTCCATCGGAGGGGCTGTTCAAACTGCCCAGCAGGCCACCTGCTCCCACAGCCCAGTCTACTACCTCCACTGTGTAGTAGATTCTGCACACAGGATCACTCTCCTGCACACAGGCCTCTGTCTGGGAGTCTGTGCCCCAGGGAACCTAACCGAAGAAAGCAGAGCAATGTAAATGAACTAAATCCTCCTTCACTCACAGGAGGAAGTCAGCAGATAACATCTAAAAGTAATAAGATCAATACATAAAGGTGTATGCTTATTATCCGGTGTTACACAGACTGCCAGCAGAAGAACTAAAAATAACATCGATGAAAAACACTGCGTCTGTAAAATGTGACTGTGGATTGATGAGGTGGGAGTCTTGTTTTTCCATCTATGATTTTCTGAACTACCTAAATTAATGCGATATGCAAATAGTACTTTGACTCAAATCTAATTTTAATGTTAAAAGACTCTTAGAAACAGCTAACTATGAGAAGTTGTGGAGTGAGATAGAGAGAAGTAATAACTTTTTATTCACAGGATGCGGCCTAGAATTCAGACACTGCCTCTCTCTGTGTGTGTGTAGGTCACTTCCTCTTTCAGATCCCCGGTTTTCTCATCTGTCAAGTGGGAATAATGGTAGTATTAGATAAAAATCACTCAAGGTCATGGTGAGGTGTACAAGAAATAATGAAAGTGAAAATGCTTAGTGAAGTTACAAAGAGCTATACCATATAGGAGAATGGTGTCTAGCAGTGTGCAAGAGAACACAAAAGAGTGGTTAATTCTAGCACAAAAAGACCTCAGAGAAGCGGGTTCACTTGAAGGTGGCCTGAAGAAGAAGGGAAGATTTTGACAGGTAGGTAAAAAGCGGTGGAGAGAAAAGAGAGTTTATCTTGTTATCAAAGTAATCTTTCTCAATCCTTTTTATCCAAGTACTTCACACACAATTAGAAAACAACAATTCAGAAGGCTTTGTAATCTCCCTCACCTCCTTCATACCTGTGATCCAGGGTCATCTTTGCTAAAGAGCCCTTCCCTAGCCTTGATATGTGAAATGGCAGTTCTGGGCACGCTCCCGGCCTCTCTTACCTGGCTTTGTTCTTTCCTTATAGCACTTATCCACTTCTAACATACGATAACTTATTTATTATGTCTGTGATTTGTAGTCTGTTTCCCTTGACTGGACTGTGAGCTCCATGGAGACAGGCATTTTGAACTGCTCATATCCTAAAAATGTCTGCACCACGCCTCACACATCCACAGGGACTCAATAAAGAGTAATTAGGTAAATGAAAGCTGTAAAACAGTCTTGTTGGCACTGCTGTTCCTCAGATCCCCAAATCAGATGCAAATATATACAATTAAAAATAGCTATGTTAAATTGCACCCAAACTTAATGGACACTCTGTACATATATATGTACATATTTTTTAAAAGGTCTTGCTGTATTGCCCAGGTTGGTCTTGATCTCTTGGACTCAAGTGAGCTTTATCTTCCCAAGTAGCTGGGACTACAGGTGTGTAACACTATACCCAGTCAGAGACCCTCACTTTATTTATTTATTTATTTTTTTTTTTTAGACAGAGCCTCAAGCTGTCACCCTGGATAGAGTGCCATGGCATCACAGCTCACAGCAACCTCCAATTCCTGGGCTCAAGCGAGTCTCCTGCCTCCGCCTCCCAAGTAGCTGGGACTACAGGCGCCTGCCACAA